>JAQFYB010002052.1:0-27389 GCA_034694085.1 Pogonognathellus longicornis | reverse complement strand
AAGTCGGTTAATTAGCGGCTACAGTGTCTGTTAAATATGCGACAAGTAAATATCAAATATGTGTACATATAATAATATATTATATATTAATATATATTCTGTCTATATAATATATGAACAATTCAAAATACCTTCTTGAAACCAAGAAATACCCGTTTTTCGTTCGCGAGCCTACACCAATTTCCAGTTATTGTGTGAAAGCATATTTATACTAAAGTATACATAATAAATATTTCAGATTTACATATCAGATAGAAGTGTCATTTTGTTTGGTTTTTGCAAACAATTGGTTTGCAAACAATTGGTTTTTCAGGATATGCCAAGAAACAAAATTTTCAGGAGATAACTACAGGCAAATATAAAACTAAAATAGATGTATTATTCCACATCATGACTTTTTACACATACTCTCAAAATGATGATAGTACAATCTAATAAATATCATAGTTTCATAGGTCTTAATAATATTGAGCTGAAGCTAAGGGACTTTTCAGTTTATCATTAATAAACTTCCTTAGGAGATAGAATAATATTGATTGATGAGATTTGATTTTATTTAGCTTGTTTATACTGTAAAGTAAACAAGTACTTATAGAATGTTTAAACAGTTTTAAGTTTCTTTAACTCTCCAGTACCTACGATTTTTATTTCCAAAAATGCAGTCTTTCTTTACAGTGAGCTGTACCTTATTTTTAAAAGTAAAGAATTTAAGTTGTGGCAAATAATGCAATTGTTACATAAAAATCTAATCCTTATATCGTTATATCTATACATACCTAATACCTACACGTATATAGTTTGTTGTTTGCTTATAATAGCATTTTAGAGGTAAATCTCCAACCTTTTATAGCATTACATTAAATTGTTATCCTCTCAAGAAAGTATTTGCAACTGGGATGTAACCGAATCTGCTAAACGGTTTAAATGCATTAGTACAGTCCATATTGGTATAAAGAACAAAGTCCATAGCTCTGCTACTTCGATTGTTAGTTTTATAATGTGTAAGCGTATTCGATACAAGGATTGCATTGCTATCACACAACATAAACTTGAGCACTCTGGGGATTTAAAATGTCTACTTAAAGTATTAAGTTGAGATGTGGAAAGAAAATAAATAATGAAATGATTCTTATGAAAATATTTGAAATCACGCAGAGCATATCGCTCAACAATTTATATCTACAAAGGAGAAATACAACCAAGTCCAAGGACAACAGAGTTCAACAACAACCAGATCAGCACGATTCCACAGAAAATGACGAAAAAGATATATGCCTTCACAACATCTGAAATATTCGAACGTATTAAGTTTCAGATGATTTTAGAGCTTCAAGAAAATAAAACTTGGAACTGTTTGGAGAGTTCTTACTCTTACTAATGCCCTGTACATGATATGAACTAGGTAGGTACTAGAGTTGTAAACGGGCAGATATTTTGAAACTCGACCCTCCCGAACTCAAAAATTTCAAGCCCTAACCCGACTCGAACTCGAAAGGCTAAAGTTTATAGCCGCCCGAACCCGTCCGTGCTGGAAAATTTCAAACCCGAATTCGACTCAAACTTGAATTGGCATAAAAATATGTTGGTAAACTATGAGGTTTCATTATTTCTACTTAAGGAATTGTTAATAGCCTCGAGGAGTCTCATCTTTCACTAAAATAAAAATGTGTAAAATCGTCTCAAAGTTGTACACACATTTCTAGCCCGAACCCGACTCGAATATTTTTATTTCTTGTCCGAACCCGCCCGATAACAATTTGGGGCGAGCGGGCAACGAGCTGACTCGGCTCGTTTACAACTCTAGTAGATACATATTTGTATATTAGTATACATTAAATACAAGTGTTTAGTCTACTCTGAATCAGGATTTGTAAGATTGAACTAAAATTCAAAATATTATCTTTTTACCAAGTACCTACCTTACTGCAATCTTTTTAAATAAGTTCCTACATGATATTGATATGCAGGAAAAGGCTGATCTTGGTGTAAAGTCTACGTTACGTGTCTAACATTTTTTTAGTACCCTGATCATCAATGAAAACAAACTTAATTATTTTATTGACAGTGTACATAAAATCACCCAACATAATATGTATCTAACTAACATACAAGAGAAACGATGAAATCACAGTTATTTTGTTACAATCAAACATAAATAACACTTCCTTTTTTGTTTTTGACCATAAGAAGAGTTCGTTTTGTTTTCTTCCATGCTTGGGAAGTCTCTTATCATTAAGCACACAGTTCACAATTCTACACCCAAGGTAAGAAGTAAACATTACATAAACTCTAGCTGGTAACATTCTGTCCCTAAGTAAATATAGCGTTTCTTTCCAAGAAAAACATGACTGTTTGTGAATCCAGGAGTACAAGCTTCTCGTAAGCCGCTAAACAAGTACCAAACCATCAAAGATACTTAAAGCTGGAAGGAAATGTTGTTATTATTACTTTCACTGTTTCAAAATACTCTGCATCCTGGACATAAAAATGTCGTTGGGATTCCTTACGTACTCAGTCTGCATTATTCATGGGATATCTAATCTATAAGCATATGCAAACTACTTAAATACAAATATTAATTAACGTTCGCCGAAATCTAATCTTAAACAGGAACTTTACAGACAAATTGTTCGGTTTTAGCTTCCATTGTATGTATCTGCATGCCTTCCATTGCATTGCATTGGTAAACGTCGCACACGGCATACACACAGTAGTTGAGATACGGATACGGATAGTCAAAGTTATATAAGCGTACCCAATGTTCCATTAGTACAAGTTGACGTAGGTATATACGCAAACATGTTTCAGTAGGTACCAGTCTACCAGTATACGTCATACAAGTACCTATTACAACAGTCTAGCGCTTTACACAAACATAATGAAGCACTATATAAAATGTTTTAACTAGGGATGTACACGTCACCACCATTAATTAGTCTCAGTAAAGTAACTACTTACATAGTGTGAGTCTGTGAGTGAGTGTACGTAAAACACGGATGTGCAATTGTATGTAACATCAGCCCTATGCATGCACACACATACACACATGGAAAAGAAACAACGTATATGGAATATTGTGTGACTTTCTTGTGGAACTTGTTCATAGTTCGTCCTGACTGCATAACATAACAACAAATACTACCTCCACACACAATTCATTTGATGTGTGCACGCAAAACATATTATTATACGGGCATTCTTATTTTAATACACATTGCATTGCATTGCATTGCCTGTGGCAAAATACTTGGAGTACTAGAAGATCCTCATCTTTTTCTTAAGATATCATAATACTAATCATATATCTCCTTTCGTTCGCACACTACATACGTGTGTGATAGGTCGGACTGCTTCTAGTAGATACTCAACTGACTAGTATTTTAACCTTACGTAAGTTGTTTACTACTATATGGACTACATGGACAAGTCTGAAAGAGGCTCATTTTCTTATTTTTGTAGTTTAAAGGTTGCACTTGGCTCGATACGTAGTGATTGAATAGGAAACGCAGTGAGAGTAACCTCATGATATTCATATAACCTTAGAACTCAGTTCAATTTCACAAAATAAAGATATATTTTGCCTTACAAACGTGAAGAACCATTTCAAATTTTACACTGCTTAGCTCATAATCATAATATAGTAAAGCAAACTTAAATTGAGCATTGAAAACACTATTGCCATTACTACTACTACAATACTCGTGTAAAAGTTTCTTTTTATTACCAACTGGGCGAGTAAGTTCATAAAATAATATAATATACTACATATTAATATAATAGCATTGCCACAGTTCGTTGCGTGCGTGTCTATTTATTTAACTAAAAGCCACGTTGTTCATTCTCACCATAGTTAGTGTAGTACATTGAATATTACATGATTCACGTTTTAAGTACAACCCTTTGCTATAATATTTATAATGTGAAAGAGTTATTGAATACCCCTGACTCAACGAATCCTCCAACTAAACACAGTAGGGTAGTGCTGAGTGCCACAATTGCTATCCATAATTTATTATGTCTTGTTTGTTATTTGAGTTACGTGATCACGTATGTAGTAAGTAGAGTATAATAGTTTTAAACTGCATATAGTAATAGTGTATAGTGTGATGTGACAAAAACTCTAAAAGTACCTTCTATATCATAATGGTCGTTCGTAAGTACATAAAAATAAACAATATAGCTACAAAAATAATATTTGTTTAGGTTTAAAGGTTCTAACTGTGTACTTACATTCAATATGAACGTAGTACATGCATATTATTACATTTCAGACTCTTCAGAGAACAAGTGTGGAAGCAATTTGTTGAGCAGAATAAATGCTCTAGCATTCAAATATTTAATAACATATTACTAACTTTAATATCTAACACAGTCTGACTTTGCAAAAACTATTCTCTTCCAACCACCATGACAGATAATAATTAATGGAGCTACAACATAGTTCAGTAACTGTGTGGCGGTGTCGCAGATTTATTTCCTGCATTATTTCATGAAAGACATAAAAGTGTTTACAAACATACGTCCACGTAAGCGTCTCAAACCAGAAAAAGGAATTCACTTGCGCTATTACATTTTCCTTACGAATGGATAGCAAAACTTCCCTTATACATAATCCAGATATCGTTTTAAGCTCTTGTGTTGTTGTGACTGTGTTTCTGAATCGGCCCTTGTGATTTTTCCTTCACTAATAAAGCATTGTCGCTATTCTCACTCATTCAGGAAGTTTTAAAGTGATAAGTAGAAGACAAACAGAAAAGAATACAAATCTATTAGCTATAGCTATATGTACTTTTGTTTCGTACAGACTGCGGAGTTAATTGTATTAACTCTCTGACACTTCGCAAGATCAAAAGAACTTATTTACATGTTGCATTGTTGTAGAAATTACAGAGTTATTTGTGTCACTTACTTTACATACTATCGTAATCGTTCACACGTGATTATGCAATCGTTCACAATACCTTTACCCCTATACATATTACATGCATGACACGTATTCACATTTCGTATCGTTAATTCAGTATCAGTAAATTAGTAATAATAACGTTAAACAATTAAATAGCTTAGGTGAGTTTATGAAGTGATGTATATTAGTTTTTTGTAAAATTATTCTAGTTTGAAGCAGTTTTGGGTTTTAGATTTAATAAGCATAAAAGTAGCCACATACTGTATAGTTTTTCACAAGCGAGGCACAGTGATGCAAAATATATACATACACATTGTTAAAGCTGCTACTGATTTAAAATTTACAATTGGGGTTTTGTACCTGAGAGAGATCGTTCAGTAGGAATCTTGTTTCGTCTGACGTCTGACAGGTAGTAAGATCTTTAACAGGATTTGGCGTTAGGCCAGATCTAGTAATCTAAGGTTTTGATTATATAGACAGTTTTCATTTCATTTAAGTACAAGATCGACACGGACATACTTATTCTTATTACACAAGAGAGTTAGCAGAAACCTACCCTATATACAAATTGTACACCTTAAGACGAAAGTAGAATCATGGGTGATTCAACAATGAGTCAAACAGACACATTGAATGAAAACAAAACTACCTCCATTAACAACAAAGAAATAGTTTCTTGCGAGGGTGAGGGTCAAAGCATCAACAGTGACAATAACAACGACAATCCATCAAACGTGGGGGTAATAACAAACTACAATTACATAAGCTGTAATTAATTGCTCGCCTTAAAATGAATTTGCACTAATTGCAATACAATTAGGTTTAATGTTCCACCATTAGTTTTATCTCAATGTATCTGTATATTACATTTTAAGTGCATTTTTAGACTCACATTATGTTAAGTTGAATACACTTTTTAACTTAAGGTATTTTTGTTATGTATTAGTAGGTATTGCAAGAGATTATCGTTAATAAATGGAAATGGACTCCTTTTTCATTAATATCACTGTGCATTCTTTCTTGCAGAATAATTTTACCAAGAATATTGTTCGGGACAAACTTAACAGGGAAAACTCTTTGACATCGATGACTTCTGCCACCGCAAAATTGAAGGATTATCAAGAATTCAATAAGACAATGCTCAATAATAACAACCCCAACAAAGCAGAGGCGGAATCTAGCTCAATTTGGCAAACCGCCTGCCCTTGTTTCAGATTTCTCAGAAAACCGAAGGACAAAGTAAACTTAACGTAGAATTTGAAACTTATTGTTAGTATGACGAACACGTTACTCTTGTTAACCTATACTTGAATATTTATAATATTGTTTTGGATGAACTTTATTAGGCTATATGGTGCAAAAATTGTAATAATAATTACTTCCATGTTTTATCAGAACAACAGGGACTCACTCAAGAAAATGGAAATGAAAAAGGTTCTTTCGGAAATAGAAGCATTCGCATGCGAGCTTGAGGGAAATTCGGAAATCATGAAACCATCAGATATTGCCAACATCAGCAACCACATTCCTCCCAGAGCCATCGGTTTCAAATGGATTCTCACATTCTCTACCTCGTTGCACGGATTTTCTCTCCATAATTTGTACAGAAAAATGTACAGAGTGGATTCTCCCACTTTGCTCGTTATAGAAGACGTCCAGCACAGAGTGTTTGGAGCATTAGTTTCCTGTGCTTTACATGTTTCTGAGAATTTTTATGGCACAAGTAAGAATACTCTTTTAAGTATACTGTACTGTTAATTAATACAACGTCAGATTGTGGTACAAGTAAGCATCAAAAGTCTGAAGATATCATAAAACTTATTTTTGTAATTATAGGTCAATCCTTCTTATTCCAATGTCAGCCTGAATTCAACGTGTACAAGTGGAATGGCGAGAATTTTTATTTCGTTCAAGGAGAAGAAGACTCCTTATGTTTTGGGTCTGGAAAGTAAGTACATACATGTTTGTGAACACGCCACAATAAACCACACATTATGTTATTACCACGAACAGCAATGGCAATAAGGAAGTGCACACTTAAAACGAATCATTAACATGAACGTTTATTTCGCTACTTTTATAGTGGAAAATTTGGAATTTGGCTTGACAGCGATTTAAACAAAGGAAGAACCGAAGAATGTGCCACGTATGGCTCCCCTGCTTTGGTCGAAGAGAAGGACTTCATTGTTAAAACACTTGAATGTTGGACATTTGGATGAACTCGGATTCAAATCGAGGAAACTTATTTACATTGTTGGATTCGAGAGACACAATTACAACATTACAATACAAGTGCAAACTATGGCACTGTACTTACTTATCGCTTGACAAAATGTTGATTTTACGCATTAATTATTAGATTTCGTTATTTATTTACCGATTTATTTAATACGATATTAGTAAGTGTGTGTATGTGTGTGTATGTGTGTAAATGTGCTTTACATTACACTTGCTGGCATATTTTTACACAATGTACAATGATGTGTATGTGTGGGTACTAGATTAGGTGCTTGTAGTAGCATCTTTGCAAATTACAAGTGACAACTGACAAGTGTGACAATATTCTTATTAGAAGTACAGATGAACATGCAAATATTTTTAGGTGGTAGGAAAATGTTTTTCTTAATTTATATGACTTGTGTTTATGTCCGCCTACAATAAATGGTGTGAAACAGTTCTCAGAATGTTCGTTGTTAACATTTATTGTTAATTAACTGAACGAATTCAACATGTAATTACTAAATTATGTCGATTTCCTTGTTATTTGTCTGTTTTATATAGGTAATGATATCTGTAGCTACGAAGATATTGATGTAAATGTGACAGTGTTTGTATTCCAAATCGCACATAGATAGGTAACTACACTGAAAAAATAAAGAACCTACAAACAAAAATACCCACGTTTACATTGGAAAGTAATTAAAAATATCGTGATCACGGCACATCGTCTCTTGACTAGTAATTAAAAGAATTATCAGAAATATTAGTAATACTACGTACTGCTATATAGCATAAAACACAATTAGAGAAATTGTATAATTATTTGTTGTTAATGTTAATTGCGGTCTTTTAAAGAAATTGAGAATGAAACGGTAGAGACATACACAAAATATTATTACTTGGTATGTTTTCTAAATGTAAGTATACCACTGGCGTAGCCAAGGGGGCAATCCCCCCCCCCCGAAATCGGGAAAACAGGTATTTTACCAAAAAAGTATCGAGAATTTTTATCGATTGGCCGAAAATGAGCAAAATATATCTCATAGTTTGAGTTTGCCCCTCCCCCGAAACCAAATCCTGGCTACGGCAATGAAGTAGACTCATGAATTATGAAGATAATATTAAAATCTCTTTGCAAAATGGATAACACAAACGAATCGAAAGACGGACAACAAAATTTTAACGAGAGTGCGCGTTTAACGTGCGCGTGTATGAACAAAGTCCAACAGAACTATGTAACTTTATTATGTTGTTTACAATCTACAGAGTAAAAATTGACGATGATATTATTACATAGATTCATGAGATTCATAATACCACGCAGAAATTAGCCTTCCTCAAAACTTGTTTGCTTGTGGATGGCAAACTAATGAATATTTCTACCTCAGAATAATTTCTGTTCGGTAAGTTTGTGAATTGAAGACATTACTATGCTCATGAATATTGTGTTGCATGTTTCGATTGCACCTGACTAAATTCTTTCAGACCAACACATGTGACTTAATGTCATATTTCTGAATAACAGAGCAGTTTGTAGAAGGTTAAAAGTCATTATCATTTGTCAGATCATTTGTGGCATTGCATTATATGAATTCGTTAAAAATCTCTCTCTAAAAAAGTCTAGTAATCTGCAGTCAGTATTCTATCTGAGTTATTTTAACCAGAGGCATCTTCTACTAAACACGAAAGGAATATTATTCATTGTGATCGAGTCCTCTCATTTTTTACGAGGTACAGTATTAGTAAGGCTAAATATTATTGTTCAAACATTAACAATACTTTCTACACCATTAGGGTGTAGTAAGTTGGTGAAGAACTTAATATTACTAGGTGCATTTTGATGATTGTATGTCATGTCATCCATTCAGAAAACTCATTTGCCTTTGAGTGACAAGAGTAAAAGAGTGGCACAGAATTTATTTGCATTATTTATGCAAATGCTCGTACATTAGAATTACTAGGACTGGGAATGATATTCATAGAATATGTTTACAATGATACACTGCTTGACATCAATACACTGAATGCAATAATGCAAAGCATGAAAAAAAGAGACGCAATAGATTTTCGTGATTGATGGCATTGTAAAGTACAATAAGCTTTGCCACATCATAAAAACTGTCGGATACAGTTGTATGGAGGTGAGGTAACGTTAACACTTAACCAGATTGTGGAAAATAGGAAGAATATTATATAGTAAAAGTGTGGAATTGTGATCAAATCTGTGTTACAACTTACAAGAATTAAAACAAGTTTTTAGCAATACCTACTTTGTAACGCATCGTAGGTAGATATTTTAAAACATCTGTAATTTTGCGAAAGTGAATAATATCAGAATAACAATTTTTATTAGTTATACAACATATCGTACGTAATAATAAATTATATAACATCTTTTATTTTCATTGTTCGCATCAAGCGATATAAACCACCAGGGTAATATTACTCTTACTCAGTTGAATTTTATTTCGACACTAAGAAACTGAAACTTTGTGAAACCCTGTAAGGGAATGGAATCCATATCATTGGAAAAGAGGTTGAATAGACTCGGAATCACGGATTACGTAAGCTTTAAAAATATGTTTCTATATAATATCTAGTTTTTGATTCGCCCAAAATACTCCACTTGAGTACTTGCTATCTATCTGTATTTGTCTTTTACAAACCCACAATTGAGTCTAATTTTACTCATTGTAATTAAATTAACTATACACACACTTTCTCTTGTTTGGCATATAATTTTTATGCATATTATGTATGGCATAGCTATGGCATAGTATCCTTTATGCTATAGCTATTTGTCTCATATAGCTATGTCATAATCATTTATTGTCTCACATTTGCAAATAGTTTGGGTAACCATTTTGTAATTATATGAAACGGACTTAGTTACACTATTAGCATACTCAATAAATAAGGAAAGGGCAAGGTATTTGCCTCCAAGCAATCAGTTATGATTTCCAAATAAATATTGAAACCATTACCACAATAGATCTGCATTGTGTAACTTTCAATGAACAGTAATTATACAGTCACTTGCCATCTTGAAACCTATCACTTTATTACACAACATAATTATTGATGTAACGATATTTTGCTTGTGACTGTGATCTCAATAAATAAAATTCTTACTTCCGAATGGAAATTGTAAAACTTTGAAATGAAAATTTTCTTCCCTGTTTATCTGATAATGTGATATCATTTGTTATTGAATCAAATGGATGGTTCGGCGAGTAATAAAATGAGAAAGAACTGGATATGTTTGAAATAGAATAGAATTAAAAAATAGGGATATATAAGAATAAAGTATTTAACATGCTAATGTTAGAAAACTATAATAGAGATTGGATCGGAAAGGTGAAATGAAAATAAGAAATGAAAAAACTATCAACTATAAAACTATAAATTTTAAATGTAGACGATACACCTTTTCCTACACGGATCGTGGACGACGATCCTCTAATATTTAACGTCTAATCTGCTTCTTGTCATGCATAATATTTGTACTAAAATTCGATTCCCATTCAGTTTCATTAGGTACAATTACAAAAACTTGAAGTATTTAAAACAAAATTCCTAAAATTTATTGATGTTTTTAGATCACTACTACAACCAACGAAATAAAACAAGCCATATATGAAAGGAAGAAAAGCGTTGTTGACGATTTTCATGCAGAACTTGTAATTGGAAGATCAGAAATTCTTGATTATGAGGACGTGATTAATATTGAAAGACATCTTATTCGAAAGTAAGATTAGCATTTAAAATAGTGCTCTTACTGTTACCGTCAATATATTTGGATTTGTGATAAAGCTCCATTTTTATATCTTCTTCAGAACAGGACCATGGTACCTGACTTTCTCTACATCTTTGGATGGTCGTTCTTTGGCGAATCTGTATAATAAAATGGAAGGATTGGAGGGTCCTGTCCTCATTATTATGAAAGACACTAACAAAAATGTGAGTTTCATATTTGTTTAGGTTGTATACTAATACTATTTTACACCACTCAAGTAACACAGAGTTATATACACTAACTTCGATTAAATGCTAGTGTAACTGTAAGTGCTATCGTTATGGTTTGTTATGGTGTGTTCTTAAATTACCGTGTACTCTGCCGTGTCAATACGTTAATATATAAAAATGAAAATTCTTCTTCGCATAGGTGTTTGGAGCATTACTTTCTGATAGTGTTCATTTGTCCGATGACTATTATGGCGATGCTGAATCATTTCTATTTAAAATGCGACCCTTTCAGTTTTTTGCTTCAACGAAGTCGAACCATTTTTTCATCCGGGGTGATGCGGATTCGATTTTGATCGGCAGTGATCAATACGGACTAGAAGAGTAAACTAAAAAAACCTACCTGCCCATGCATGCATCCTTATTCTTTACTTCATTAATTCACTTCATTTAATTTGTTCTTTCTAAATCTTTTTTACACAGCCAATGTGCATTGAAAATAAGCAAGAATATCACTGAGGGGCGAAGTGGGTCTTCTACAACTTTTGGAAACCCACCTCTTGTATCCGAAAATCAGGGGAAATTTGCCATAAAAGCGCTTGAATGTTGGCATTTCTCTTATGTGTGTTAATATTGAAGAAATACACGAAGATATATACACGATGTTTTGTAATACATGTAGTATTTCGAACATTTTAATTAAAGTATTTACCAAGAGTACCTAACATAATAAAATTATTATACTACATGTACAAACCAATACTGCAATATAAAAGTTATAACATTAATCTTATTGGAAAATTAAAATATGTTGTTGTAGTATACTAATATAGAAATATTTAACTAACAATATCGACATACTGAATATATAAATACTATACATAGTACTAATACTAAACCTATATTTATGTTTCACTTCTTTGAGAATAAAAATTATATTGATACATCCCATTAATGAAAAAAGACAGAAATCATACCTAATTTGCAATAAAATTCGGTATAAATTACTAAAATTTGAACATATATTTTCATACAAATTTTGATGTGGTTCCTTATTATTAAGGAGAATTTAATTTCGAGGTTGGGTATAAATCGCTATAAATATAAGATAGCACAAAACCAGTTTAGCAACAATTCTACACATAATAATTATACATTTCTAACGTAAGTTTCAAAATTTCGAAGGGGGAAATTGCCCCCCCCCCCGTTATATGGTCTATATTCTCTATATTATTATGCTCCAATTCAATACTCTTTTTCTGCATTAAATTATTTACAATTTTTGAATTTGTCTCCGGCTGGATGTAGTGAAGAATAATTTCTGATGGTAATCAACAACGTTTAAATACTGCGATGAATATGAGAATGAACTGAACAAAGACAACGGTGGTAAATGGAACAAAGACAACGGTGTTGGATTGGATAGAACAAAGGAAGAACAAAGACAACGGTGTAGGAGAAAACAAAGACAACGCGACAAGGCGACAACGGTGTTGGATAGAACAAAGGAAGAACAAAGACAACGGTGCGTGTAGGAGAAAACAAAGACAACGCGACAAGGCGACAACGGTGTTGGATAGAACAAAGGAAACAGTGTTGGAGAGACACCGGCGAAACAAAGGACAAGTATAGAGTCCATGCATTGAGCTGCTTCATTGAGCTTCTGAGAATAACTCAGTTGAAAACTAGAAAACTTTTAATGTCGCTATAAAGTAATCTTAATAATTGATTAATTGTTAACATTTCAACAGTTGTTAATTGATTGTATACGTTAGAATATTAAAAAATTCGGCCGTTTTATTCTAAACAGCAATGATGTGGGGGTTATTTCCGCAGTGTAGCCAAGAAAGTCAAGATTCGGGTGAGATAGTTAAGTCTCCATCTTTACTAGCCCCATGCTTAGGAACAGAAGAAGCTTGTAAATCTCCTTCCCTACTAGATTCGTCGTTTGAAACGGGAGAATATTCTCCTTCACTGCTAAATCCTAATGCAGGGTTCAGTTTCAAGAAATACAAATTGCCACCACCGAGGAATCAATTGTCGGTTTGCTTACCAAAGCCGAGCGATATACAACAGTCAACTGCTGCTCTTTTGGAGGATTTCGAAAATTCGTTGGATGTGTTAAACATAATTCCTGAGGATGCTAATACCATTGATTATGTAAAGAAGAAGACTGCCGATGTTACCAGCGCTGTAATTTTATTTTTTTAAGTATTACAAGAGTAGTTTTCGAATGTCTATTGCCAAAAGCAATGATTGTTTTAAATATTTAGGTAGTGGAGGAGGCAGTCGTAAAGAGGCTTCTCCAGCCATATGTGGACAGGCACAATGTAAATGAAAAAACTATACCTTTACTGGCAGCTTCAAGTCGTAGTCGATATATACGTTCCGTTTCGGTCCCGGGTTCACCATCTGATTTAGAAGAGCATTTAGACAATAAAAGGTCGAAATTGTGTAATCTTACTCCGACTGAAGAAAACGGAACTGAAAATGCAATTAAGAGGTCTATTTGCTTTGGAAAATTGTACAGGATGGTTATAGCCTTAAGTAAAGAAAGAGGACCTCGAAGAGAAGCTCCTTACTTTATCCGTTCCTTGTGTCAAGGGATCATGGATGTCATAAATATCACTATGTTAGTTTAGCCTGTAGTGATACACAATTATACATACATTGATACAACATATATTTAAAGCCTCAGCATTCTGATTAAACCACGTCAAATTGTTCTTACAGGGATGATCTCACAGATGAAAATGAAAAAATTATCACCCAGGCTGCAGCACTAATAGCAGATTTAGCAGATAAGGATTTAGATTCCTCAAATCTTCGTTTTTCCATGGACGATACTGGGATTGTTATACTGATCAAATGCATCATTAATTGCATTGAAGATTCATCATACATAGTAGTTTATTTTAGATTTGAATGAGTAATGAAATACAATGGAAACTGATTCTTAGATTTTGATTTTAATTCAAAGTTTAATATTTTTAGTCGAAACATGGAGGAGTTCGGAATAATTTTGTGCACGAAATGTTTAAAACTTTGATCATCTCAGAAAAAATCCGAACGGTTATATTTGAAAATTTATGTCAAGCTATAAGATGCAGTTTATCTCGATTTTATAACTATTTGGTAAAACGCAGTGGGACTGCAGCAGTAATTCCAACTGTGGAATTAGATGGCTTATTCTATTACTTTCAAATTCTTACTGCAGTAGTACTATGCAGTTCAGAAGACCCGTGGATGGAGGTAATTTTTTACGACTTTTCATACATCACAATAATACATTAGTTTCAAGCAAGGTTTCCTGATCTTGGTTTCAAGTTTTATTTTTACTCTGTACACACAGGAATCTGATGTACTCAAACTGAAAACTCTAGAGAAAATTGCGACGACTAAAGTTCCTTTAAACTTGGTCTCCATTTACATGACGCGCATAACGGCTTTTGCAATAGGAAAACAGAAAAAACCGAAACAATGAGAATGAACATTATCCACAGTTGATAGTGAGCTTCAAGTAATTTATTTCATCGCAAAAATCTTATTCTACTTTTAAGAGAGTTTAGTATAGGTATATAAGTAGTTTAGTTAAATAAAAACACAAACTGTTAGCGTTCTATTGGTTACAGTATCTTTAATATTTCTGAATAGGTGAGTATATTATATTTTACTTTAACAAATTAAAGAATTGATTTTTCGTTGCGGTAAATCATAACAAGTATCGGTAATATTATAGCTGAGATGTATTTATCTTAACTATCTAGATACTATAAGTTGGTTAACGATGTAACATGGTATACGTTGTCTTCCTGGCCTAGTACTACACCAAATAGATAAAACTGTAGGTTAAAATAGCGTAAGTAAAAGCTATGCGAAGTTGAGTGCGAGTTAATAAATTAAATTACCTAATATCATTGTTACATTACGTCAGCTTATTAGCAACGAAACGATTTCTTTGGCATCATACAGACATTAATTTTAGCCATCAACTTTTTGTTTTGAGACAACTTTCATTTGCTATGTTAGTAATGTTAACATTAAAGTGCATCCTTAAAGAATATTTGTAATATTGTACTTCAGAATCCATACATACATACCTAGCTTTGTTGTGATTCTAATAAATTGCATCTTTACATTTTATTAGTAAAATCAGTATTCAGTGCATAAAGAAGGAAATAGCCATTTTAAGGCATTCTCCATGTTAAATTAAGCAATTACACACAACACTCTTCTATAATTCTTCTGGTAGATGCCCTCTAATAGCGTTACAAATGTGCAGATGTAATTTGAGAAGAACATTCAATCTGAAAATCTGACAAAGTAGAAACATGAATGTTGTATATCTGTTCTTTCCTGCAGCCGCAGTTATTAATTGCGCACACACATAATCCAAGTGTGCAATTAATTATGGGAATCGTTCTGATTTAATTCCAATGTCATTGGAACAATTATCACCATCTACGTATCACTTATTCCCACGAATCAGCAATTTGCCATAAAAATGCAAACGCTCTACGTTTTTGCTTCTTCTCTGGGGAAACAGATCCAAGATTTTTTTCTATTGAATTCGAGAATCCTTTACCTATCCCAATAACCAGTTGGGCATTTGAACTTTTATCAGATTTTTCACCATGGCTAGGAGTTGGAGAATTTCCTCTGGTTTGTTCAGCTTCTTCAACTTTCTTGCCATCTTTTCCTTTGTCTTTTTCTTCTAATTTACAGCTTGAGCCACTTGCATTGGAATGTACTGATGCAGTATCACCGTCAGATTCATTCGCTATTACTCCTCCACTAGTATCTAATAGCGAGAAATTCATATCACGAAATATCCAAAATGATCTAACATCTTCATTAAAAGGACGAAAAGATGTAATCGGTCGGAGATTCTTTATATCGGCCAGAAATACAAAACCCCAGTTGGTACCAACGTACACTTCCGAAGTTGTAGATCGCAAAACAGTCACCTAAAATACAATGTAATATTTTGATTATTCCACTTTCTAGTGCAATCTCACTTTTACAAATTAAGGCATTTAAAATTATTTTTATTAACTTTTTACTACATGTATCTACCTGTAATGGTTTATTGTTTAGTTCTTCCTCCATTGTTTCTCTAATCGGTAAAAGTTTTCCAACATCAAGTCTAGCCATCATTTCTCGTTTGTTGCAATTCCAGCTGTATATGACACTCCCTTTTAAATTAAAACAGAAAAATTAATAGTCTTTTAGTGGACGGTTATTGCATATGAATGATACATGAACAACTACACTAGTAAATGTATCTAAGCTAATAAGGAAGAAGATACTGATAATTTATTTACCTGGATAAACATAAGAAAATATTATGTCATTGCTGACATGAGTGTCTATTAGCAGCACTTCCACTGCTTCAATGATAGGTTCGTAGTGATTTATACTTTCTTGAGATATGACAGATCCCTCTTTAATAGTGAAAATAGTCATTTGTCCAGCTCTTTCTCCTGCCCACAGCTCCAGAATCCTATGAAATGCAAAAGCATTATAAATAGCATGCATTTTCCTGGAATCCTTTTAACTATTCTTATGACAGCCTTAAATGTAGCTAAGACTTACCCATCAGAAACAGGACGAGTGCTAAGACAATGAATTACAACAGATTTGCCTAATTCTGTAAGAGGTTGAACCGTAGTTTTGTCACATAAGAACAGTCTCCCGCTAGAAAGTGCAACGGCAACCACAGAATTAAGATATTTTATTGACACAACAGCTCCGCAATATCCAACTTGAGAATCCAGGTCGCATTCCATCGTTTTGCTGTAGTCACTGATTCTGTAACATAAATGTGTAGGATATAGTTACTTAGTATATCGGCAATTTGAGTTTTCAAGCATAAAGTTGTCATCCGACTCACTTAAAAATGTGAAGTTTTCCCAGGGTATCACCCATCCAAACACTTTCGTCAACATGACACATTGCAGTGACAACTCCCGAAATAAATTCGAAACAGTGACAGCTTTCAAAATGCATTGACGTTTTAACTTTCAGGCAATATATTCCTCCGGTAGAACAACTTGCCCAAACTTCTTTATCGACTGCAAAAAATAGCATTCAGATTAGGTATTATATAAACTTATGTAAAACATTCAAAGTTATTTAAAAACTTACTTCCATATTGTAAACCCACAGCAGCAACTACATTTGTCACATTTCCCAATGAAACTACATCTCGCAAAGATGTAAATTCTGGTCCAGAGGCAATAGCTACAATTTGAGATGCTGTAGGCCTATCTTTAGCTACGTGACACCAGCAAACAACCATGAGATCCAGAATGTATAATGGATACGTGTCGCAATCCTAAAAGTTAAAAATACGATATATATACCTATTTGAGAATCTGAATAATTGAAGAATTTTAACAATTTCATAAATAGTATATATGTGTACCCTTTGTGTCAAACTAGGACGTAACCCTTCTAATATACTCTCTTTCACATTTTCACATCCATCAAATGGTTGCTTTAAACTTATCATTTCGTACAGCAACATTCCAAATGAAAATATGTCGACCTAGCACACACAAGCAATCGAACATTTAGTAATCTTGTTACATTTTCTAAAGCCTACATTTTGAATTGACTAAAAACACCTACTTTCTCTGTGTACTCTTCCTCTCCGTTGTATCGTATAATCTCTATAAAAATTCAGAATTGAATTAATGACCTTACAACAACAAGTAAACGACACATTGATGTTTGTCAATTTTTACAATTGTCAATTAACTAAAAAAATCTCACCTGGAGCCATAAAACCTTCAGTCCCTCCAAACCCTTTGCTTCCAGTAGGAAAAGAGGATCTGCTTATACCTGTTATTACAATCCCATTGTTAAAACTTGTTGCAAGTTAAAGTTAATTATCTGTAGTCAATAGTTTGCAAAAATACTAAAAGTAGGATATTAATTACCATAATCAGCCAGTTTAACGTCAACATTCTCTTCATCGTCTTTGGAACCAAACGGAAGTGGAAATCTCCAAACAAGAACGTTTTCTGATTTCAAATCCCGGTAGATAATTCGGTGCCCATGAAGATATTCCAAGGCCTTTCCAACCTATGATTATAAAAAATAATAAAATTGAGTATACAAATAATAAAACATGATCATCATTTTTCAAACAAACTCAATTTTTTAAAACGTGATTATTACCTGCAAAATGGTTACACGGATCGTGTGACAATGCACTTTGTCGCCAGATCTTTTGAAATCATACAACACAGTATCTAAGGCTCCTCTGGGTGCCTTTGGCATAACGATTGATAGCGGAGACTGACACAGACCCAGGAATGGGACTATGTTTGGATGTGCTACCCAATACAGGACTCTGACTTCACCTCTAGCAGCAACATACGCTCGACAAGCAGATTGCGCCGGAGCTCTGAACCACTTACTTTTGGCCACTTTATAAGCTGCTTGAGCCTCGGAGTTGTCAGGTCCAGGGTCAATTGGTTGGAACATTTTTATGGCCACTTCTAAAGGCTTTGTGTCATATTTTGGCACCAGTTTTCCACCAAATACAAAACCAAATGCACCTCGACCTAAAATAAAAAAATTAAGAATAAAAATCCATTCGTTTTTCTAAGTAAAATGAAATTGATATTAAAACCTGAAAATACCTAATAATTTTCCTCGTTGGACGTCAACATTTTTAAGCAGATAGCGTAGATTCAAATCTAAGAATAAAACATCAGGTGCAATTTCAGTTAGAGTAATTTCTCCGTGTTTAGGACATTTGACGGTTAATGAGAAGTCTTGATTTTTCATGTCCTTCTTTTTTCCAGAAGTAGGGGTTTGGCATTCGGCGTACTTTTGTGAATGTAAGATGCAGTACTCTACACTCCAGGAGTACATTGTCATATTCTTTTTGCTATAACCACTAATACCAGGTGATCCTTTTAAGAAAAAATTTAGCCCACTGTAATTCATGTGCCCAGAATAGTCTCCGATTCCCCCCATCTTAACTGATTCCAATCCAAAACCTGTTCTGGTTTTTAATAAAGCAGCAGAGTTTTCTTCGGTTTCTTTTCCACCTTCTTTGTCCGTGTTTGAGTCTACAGAAGAGACTCGAGTATTTCCAGGACTGTGACCAACACCCGAATCACTAGACATTCTTGGACTCTTAGTTCCAAATCCAAAGCCAAAATTTTTGAAGAAATCTGGTTTTTGGTTAGTGAGATTGGAGGAATTAGGAGAAGATGATTTATCTCCGGAATTATTAGGATTATCCGAATCGTGCGAAGCGGGAGGTTCTGAAGGAAAACATAGCGGACATGGGATGAGACGAGTAATTAAATATTTTCCTTCAGAAGTGTGAACAAAACGGGTTCCTATACTAGGATACCAATCCTCTAACAAGGTATCAACATGGTCAACTATTAACGCTAATAATTTAGCCAAACTTTCAATAGCGGGTTCCAAAAGAATCTTCTTGAGTAATGTCTGACTTTTTGAATTGCTTTCCGGAGATCGAGTTTCAACGGGGGAATTAATAACCACACTGTAGGCCTGTTAAAACATCATTGAATTTTCAGTGTCTCAAGTAAAAGAAAATTACTTTATTGATGTGTTTGTTATCATTACACTTACAGGTAAATGAATTTCCAATAATCCTGTCTCTGTAAGGTCAACGGCATCCCATACTTGTTCATTGCTTTCTTCTTTGAGAAATGCATTGTTATCTGAAACATCCGTTTCACACAATGCCCCATCGTCTCGTTGCAGCATAAAGGCAAAAGGTTTCTCACCAGTCACTTCTTTCAGTCTCATTAATAACAGATCTCCGTATGTTAATTCCATTCCAGCCTGCCAGCAACACCATTCTGCTTTCTGATCTAATATTTTAACGACCTAGCACAATGCAAATCAATTTAATGAATATTGTGACTAGATTTTTAAAGATATTAAATATCTAGGACTTAGTACACTATGATTAAATGACGAGGATCATTGTTTACCTCTTGAGTAATTTCAGATGGTGGAGGTACATTAAAGTAATTTCGAACGATTTCAACAATGCGATCGTCAGCCAAAATTCTGCTAATAAGCCTTGGCCAAAATCCCGAAGGAAAGTAGGAAAGCAGTAGAAAACGATTAAGAGCTGATATCTTTCCTCTAATTATACTGAAAAAGTCCTCGTTTACTTCTGTTGCTATTTCGCTCAGAATTGCAGACGGTGAATTTGGAATCCCAGGGTATCTGGTAAGAGATTCATTCATGTTTGGAGAAAGAAGTCCTGCTTTAATGTTATCTTCTGATAAATGACGACTCATTCTGTTAGCTCTGTTTTTAAATGCCCATCCTCTAGATCGTACGGGAATGCGTACTCGAACTTCATTTTGTCCCATTTTCATCTGAAAAATTAGTAAAATACATCAAATGTCTTGCTTTCTTACGTTTTATAGTTTTTCACTGGTTGAGTACAAAAAAAGTTTGTCCTTACTTGTTCAAATGAAGGTAGCAATGAAGGAATCAAGAGATGAACATGATCCCAGGGCACTGCCAATTCAAATTTACTCAAAAGTGATAGAACATAATCTCTAGTTTCATTCGACTGAGCTTTAAATAGATGCCGTAAATCGTCCACTTTCATTATTCCATTTTTAGCGAATGGATTTATTTCTCTCACAGTAACAACATGAGCCAGCATGTCACATAGCCATTGTGGATCCAAGAAATACAAATCTCTCAAAGTACTATCTTCATAATGCAGTAAAACCCCATTTTCGTGTAAAAACGAGCACGCCTAAAAATCAAAGAATATTACAACCAATTTACATTAACATAAATGCACGAATCAGCCACGATATTTTAGACCAAGTAGTATATTATACACAATCCTCTAACCTGCATAATTTCTGCATCATCTCTAAATGACATCCCAAAGCCTTTCTCCAGCCATGCTGACACTTGAGTTTTAAATTCTTGCTCAGTGAGTACTGGGTCTAGGCCTATATATTTCATTAACATATTTCATTAACTGTTTATTAACACATTTTTATCATCTATTTCTACAAAATTCTAATGAATATGTAAGATCAGAGTTCATTTCAATTGCAAATAATAAAACAGCAAAACTTGTTCTTATTAAAAAGCAAGTACCTCGTGACTTTCGTTCTGTGGCAAGATATGCGACGATTTCTTCAAGATGGATGTATTTTGAAGGAATTTTTTGTTCCAGCAGTCGTTTTCCATTTGAAGTTTTTATGTTGAATACCGTTTCGTATATGAGATTGCAGAGTTGCCTTATGTTGTGACGAGTCTTACACGATATCTATTTGCCAAGAATATAAATACGTAAAATTGTCTGTTAGTATTGCGCATTCATTGGGATGAATAATGTCATCAATTATAAATACCTCAAGAGAAGCCACAACTCTAGGTAGTCCTCGTTTTTCGGGATCAGAAATAAAGATAAATCTATCACGAATTTTCTGTTGCAAATAATCCAAATAACCTGGTGGGAATTTTTCACTAACAAGATCGAAATGTGTTCCAACGATTATCACAGGTGAGTTTGGAGCTCTTGCCTAAAAAAACAGAAGAGGTTATTATCATAAAAATAAATAAATTATTGTGTGTTTAAAATCATTTACCATCCAATCTCATTACAAAAATTCAGCAATAAACATATACCTGAATGTTAACCAGCCACTGTACAATCTCGTTGAGACCTTTCTCTCCATCACAAATATTCCACACGACTAGATATAAACCTATATACAAAGTTCAATACAGGTTTTTTCAATGTCCTTAGGGTTTGCATAAAATATTTTGTCTAATATTTCGTCTAGTGTTCTTGCGACTGAAAAAATATATTATTTGAAATCTGACTAAACTTACTTCTACGGGATAAAAAGTACAGATGTGTTGCATAATATTCCCGTTGACCTCCAAAATCCCAGGTACGAAAAATTACAGGTCCGAAATAATTTCCGCATCCACCTCGACCACCCTTATGCTCGATAACCCATGAACCAATATCAACTCCCACAGTAGAAACAGGTTTTCCAGATTTCGGGTTATTTGACTTTGTTGCAGCGCCCATTCTTTTCGCCCAATGCTACGAATAGACAAGCGATGAAGTGAATATTAATGTTGACAAAGGCAATATAAATTCGTAAATATTATCCTTAAACACGATAAAGCTTATTTAAAAGAATGGTTAAACATTTTTACATTAAGAGATATAAGAAGCATATTATATAACTTACATCCTGGGCTACGTGTTTTTGGCTTCCTTCTTGCCTTAGTTGATTTAGCAGTGAAGTTTTCCCAATACCTTGAATTCCAACAACCATTAACTTCATTCTGGAATAGGTTTTAGCATCTTCCAGTACAGATTTCAGATATCCAATTACATCCATTGTTTTACATCGCTTTGACTCGATCATAGATTTAAGAGGTTCTTGTAAATCGCAACCAGTTGTATTTAGGTTCCACATGCGACTTAGCAGTCCCATTTCAGGAGGTAAATCAGACACTTCTACATTTCCACTTAGATTTAAAACTGACAAATTCGTCAACTCTGCTATTTTGGGAGTAATTTCCCTTAGTTTGTTATCATTTAGATCAAGCATGGTAATATTAGGAAACCACAAATGCAATTTCCCCATGCTTCCCAATCCTGGAGGTTTCCTTCCAATTCCTGTTTCTGAGATGGGATGAGATGTAGTCACACTTACGAATTCATTTTCGTCTAAGCTAGTTGATTCATGATCAGAACCTACAGCAATAGATTTTAATAAGTTTCCAGAGAGTATCAAAGTTTTCAAATTTTCTAATCTGACATGTCGTTTGTGACAGCATTTGTCTCCAGGAACATCTGTATCACTATAACTAATACACTGATTCGCGTAGCAATTAAATTTGATTGGAACCTTTTCGTTTGCACTGTAAAACCACTTTTCAATTCTGTTGTGCGACAAATCTAACTGTCTTATTGAAGAGGGATACTCGCCGATATGACCAAGATATTTAAGATTGTTGTATGACATGTTGACTCGTTGGAGATTCGTTCCAAGACATGCTAAAACTTTTGGAATTTTCTGAAACGAATTATGTGCAAGATTAAGAGAAACTAATGTATTAGCATCCGATATAGATGATCTCTCCATGGGTTCTGGATTCGCTAGCACATTAACATTTTGTCTCCAAAACGCATGATGGGTCATTGTAGGTACTGAAGGATTCGAAACATTACTACTTGGACTTTGATTAGGTTTGCAAAATTTTTCACGATTTTTTTCGAAGTCCACCATTACAAAATCCGGACTTTGAGGCTGATCTTCGTCAGGACTGCATTGTATTGTGGATAGATAAGGTAAAGAATCGAAAGCGGAGACTTCCATAACTGATGACATTGTAGGTAAATCGGAGAGTAGATTTAATGAGAGATTTAATTCTTGCAATTTCGGTGACGACCACATACAAGATGGTATCGTTTGCAGTTTATTATTTGACAAATTGAGAGTCGTCAGCGACGGGAAATGCGTAAAAAGTTCGGAAGGTATGTTGTCAAATCGATTATCCTGTTAAAATACACAGTGAAGTGTTTAGAAGATTAATTCGCAAGCTGAAATTAGTCATTTTGTTTCCAATTACCTGCATCGAAATTTCTTCCAGCCATGGTGCCGCAATTACGGGTGGAAATTCTAAAGTTTCGATTTTGTTCTGACTCAGATTAAGATATTTGAGACTGCAGAGAGAAAATACGACCGCTGGAACACATTCTAACGAATTTGTTGACAGATCTAATCTTGTTATAGCATGTAGTCCTAAATTTTGATTTTTGGGACATAATCTCAGTCTTGGGTTAATCTTCAAAGCCGCAGATATTAACCACTGTTCAGATATGTGATCCAGTTTTTGATTGTGCCAGTTTATGGTAACTGAAGACGTGGGTAAAATAGATGAAGCCAAAAGTGGTTTTTTTAACTTTTTCAAAACGCTGTCGTTTAAATGTACCGTATTGATTTTGTTTTCGCAATCTTGATGTGCCTATAAAATCATGCATCATCATTGCATTTAATCCACAATAATTTTTGTCATCTAAACTCTATAGTAGGTAATTTAAATATTCATAATTGGTTTACCTTAAGAGAAAGTAATTTGCCGACAATGATATCGTCTTTGCATACAATTCCCAATGCTTTACAGTCGTCATCTCTTGCTCCATGCTTTAAAAGAAGTTCAATCATACCCAAATCACGCTGCATACAAGCTTCAACCAGAGTTGTTGACGACTCTTCCCTTCTTGTATCTCTAAATACGTAAGAAGCGTAGGTAAGTAAAATTAAGATTTTTGTTATAGTACTGATTACAGTTCAAAAATAAAATACACAAAATGTAGGTACTATAAATAATAATCAGCAACCTGCTTGGATGATCAAAAGAGTTGTTGACATTGTGAGCTGATGGAGACGGTAATATGGGTAAATTCGGATCAGCCTTAGAGGCTAAAAGAAGGCCTGCAATCGTATGATTTCGTTGTTTTACTGACACATGCAAGGCAGTTTGATATTCTTCACAGTATGCATTTATATCAACAGGACAGATCAAGTTATCAGGTTGCTATAAATATTATAGATTCAATTAACATCAATTAATTACATAATGAAGATTGGAAAGCACTGTGGAAAATATTCTCACTTTAATTGTAATTAGATTCTGATTGGTAACAAGAGACAATTTCGATAGGATTCCCTGTATTCCTTCTGACAGTCTTTTCTTAGTGGGGCTCGTGACTTTTGAATCATTTAAATTTTGTTGCGACTCTGAAGCTACCATTCGTTTTGCTGGAGCTGGCGAGTCCCCCAGTTTTCTTGCTTCTACGCGATATTTCAATAGAGCATCGACTAAGCGTTGATTTCCCATTTGACAGGCAATATACAACGCGTTTTGACCAGAAACGTCTTTAAGGTTTATATCAAATGGCATGTCATATTCCAGATCCGTTATACCAAAGCTAAATTGACAATACAAATTATACATTTATTTCCAAGTAATTATTAGATAGAACAAACAATTCTATGAATCAAATTAGATTTTCAAATTGCTCATTAAAAATGCATTAAACAGAAACGAGAATGTGATACCGGAATGTTTGTAGCAAATCAGCTGGGTATTCAAACTTTAGAATCAAATCCATCACAGATAAGTGGCCATTAATACAACACGCATGAAGAGGTAACCATTTTTCAACTGTTGGAACTTGTACGAGTAGGGGAAATTTCTAGGGTTAATATTCAGTACACATATTAAATATTGGTTGACAAAGTGAGAAAGAGTATGTATACATTAAACAGCTAAAGCATCTTATCGAAAGTATTTCATTGTTAACCAAGTTAACCTACCTTTAACAATATTGAGACGATGTCTTTATGTCCATAGTATGCAGCAATATATAATGGGGAATATTTCGTGACTGGGTGTATTCGGCCATCTGCACCGTTCTGCAATAATACCTCCACTAACTTCTTGTTTCCACTTTCACAAATTCTGGAAATTATCATGCTCATTAATATTTATCAGCTCATTAATTCTACTGTGTTCTGAAAACTGTTATAATACATATTCAACAACTACTATACTACAGTACATACTTATATTTCAATTAATGACATAATTTATGTAATTTTATGCAGGTACTACTAATGAAAACAAAAGTGATTTATTCCTACTTGAATAGTATCGTGTTGGTTCCATTCGGTGTCATGTTTATTATGCTTTGGATCTCTGCTGGTCTGGTTTCCTTGAATATATTTTCAACAGCAGAAACGTCACCATTAATAGCTGCTTCTCTGAGAGTAAAATGCAAACCTTCCCTAGCTTCTTCTTTTGCATTAGCTGCTTTTTTAAGGAATTCATGCGTTGCAGTGTGGCATCCCCTTTCTGCCAAATCCAGGGGAGTCCATCCATGTCCTTCCAATGACATGGGATCAGCACCAGCTTGCACCAGTCTTTTGACATTTTTAAGCAATCCATGCTCAGCACTGGTATGTAGAGGAGTCTTAAAATTATCTTGAGCCCCACTTGTTATGTTAGGATTTGCTGCAAAATATCATAATAAGTAATTACTTCTTAGATCTCTAAAAATTAATCAAATAAGTTCGAAGAACTCTTGATGTCTTAATTCATAAAGATTACGAAAACAAACCTCCAGCCTTAAGAAGTATATCGATGCATTTTGAATTATCGGTTGTTGCAGATGCATGCAACGGGGTTCGACCCCAAGAATCTTGACTATTTATATGAGAAATCAACTCTCCATTCTCCAAAAGATCACGAAGAAGATCTTCATTATCCCATAATGCAGCCTACAATCACAAACAAGAAAAACCCTTTAAGTATACACAAATTATCAGTTTTCTACAATTTACAATGCCTCCAAGATTAGTATTTTAATATTTTTACACTAACATCAAAAATTGGGTTAAATTGGCCATTTGTGTCGTCGTTTAAATCACTTGAGATCATAATGAGAAGCGTTTCACTCTATACGACTTAGAAAATCTTTGTGTCTTTGCATACAAACCACTAATTGAATACCCTTAAATTGAATCTTAACACTTTGACGAAAACTCATAACTACAACAAACAAACTGTACAACAATGCTCACTAAATTTGTGCAAATGACAACCACAATAGTTATTGACAAGCTATATAAGTTATGTACGCAGAGTTTTATTTAAATCACTTGAGTGGGCGTCTGTCTGTGCTCTGTTCTATACCTTTATGTTAATCCTAATGTGATTATTATACAAAAATTCAGTACACAATATTTAAATAGGTAATGGACGTGTTTGTGTGAATTGTGTGTGTGTGAACATACAAAGATACAAAATGTAACACTATTGTGAACTCTGTACAGTACAGTGTAAATTTAACTTTACACTCTGCTCAATGCCCAGTCCACATTTCAAAGTTCTCTGTTAAGAATGGACATTTGTTTTGAACTGCATTATATTTGTATCATATCATATGATTACCAATTTCAGATAAATGCGGATAACGCTGCTTAAATAGTAGTCAATAATGTACATTGAAGTTATACACAGTCCACCATGGTTAGTTAATACACTCACAGACTCACACAATCCATGAGAACCAGCAAAACGTGTATTACATTACAATTACAGCAGCATCGGTATGTGTAGCATATAATATTTGTGTGAGTGATAGTCTGTAGCAGAGATGCTAAACTCCCTCATATGCACATCACTCCATTTATCTCCCATCAAACTCCGGCCGTTTGGAGTGGCGGGA
>JAQFYB010002051.1:0-27397 GCA_034694085.1 Pogonognathellus longicornis | reverse complement strand
ATACTGCAGTTTCTATTCGCCCATTTCTCAAAAGGCCTTTTCACTGCAGAAAGCTGCGGGAACGTTCTAGCTGGGTATCAATACTACTTTTTACTACTTACTGCTTTTACGGCTCTTTAGCATTTTGGTTATTCTAGAACACATGTGGACTGTCTGAGTGAATTTTAACTTGACCCGATTCAATTATGCGATTCAAATTTAAATGCTTTGAGACTGGTCGTGCAGAGTTAAAAGCGTGGAGGTACTGAGACTAATGCTTAGCTTTATTAGTACTCAGTGGTCTGCAGTTATGTTCTCCATTAAGAAAAGTCATTTCTTATTTTTATGATTGTGCGAGGAAGAAAAGGAATTACAGTTCGAAGATTTTCGTTAGTGCAGTATTCAATTCAAATATTTTAATTTCAATAAATGATTTACGATTTATTTGTTAGCATTACCTGTTGCTCGTAAATGACTCGGAGTGGTTCGGCATCTTATATGTAATAATGTTTATCGGTAAAGTGTAATTCCTTTATGTATTTTGTTATCTGTGGTTTACACAAGGTAATTCTTACTTTTAATGCTAGTAATTATCTTTAAAGTCTTGTGTGCAGGTTTGTGAGTAGGCGATGACCTGTATCAAATTAAATACGCGCATAATGTTCTTACAAATAAGTAAAAGGAACTGTGGGAAGAAAAAGACATTGAATGCACCACACACAACACCCACATTATCGCCTATTCTGTTTTAACTAACAATAAGTCTGGCCTTTCATCTTATAATATATTGTATACGTAGCGTATTATCTCCTTTACAAATAGCCTATTAAAGTGTACATACCTGTTAAATTCTACTTGTTTTCGTTTCTCAATTCCTTACAACTCTTCCTCCAACCAAACACCATTTTCGCTCTTCCTTCGTTTTCATTTTATTTCACCGAATGAATTTTCTCGCCATTCATTCCCTACTTACTTATTATTACCTATACCCTGATGAATATGATTCTGAGCGAATTCAACTAAAACAATTCTGCTGACTAAACTGTTCTACAGAAAAATGGATGTTGGATGATTTCCAAGAAAGAGCTTATAAACGCTTGATGTTATATATTTAGTTGTAGAAACTAATTGTGTGCGAGATATGCGAGCGAACGTTCATATATACACACACTAACAAGGTAAAGCACGACGTAATGGGAATTGAGAATATTCGAATATCTTTGGCCCTCTGGCTCATAACATTATTACAAGAGTCAACAATTTCCACGCATTAATTTGATATTGTGGCAGAGCAACGAACCTTAGTGAAGAAACTGAATAAAATTGTTTGATTGTACAGTAACTCAGCTATACATTAGTCTAGCTATGTAGGATTTAAAGAGTTTGTATCTAAAAGTGCAGAGCATATTACATGTATGTGTATTTGTGTAGTTTGGTAGCCTTTGGGTTGAGCCTGGTCTGGTCGCTATGCATTTGATATTGGATGTCAAAGTGAATATTTAATAAGTTGATGAATGCATATAAATATAGAGAGTTGATGGAGTTGGTTGGTTGGATGAAGCCAATTGGAGAATTATGAGAGAGTATTGCATTGTGTAGCAGAGTATGATTTTGGGTCCATGCGGAGGAAAGGCAGGATGATATGAGTCGAGAAATGCGGAGATGGAGCAGGATGATGGTACATTGGCGTATATTCTAAATATATTAAATGTGAAGTATGAAGAACTTAACAGAAAGCCTGGAGGCAGAGCAGAGGTAACTTTCATGCTGTGATGAACCGGTTACTTCTCTCTGGATTCCTATCCATATGCTCTGCACTATGACTTTTCCCTCAATTCCACCTCGCATGAAATATCTGAAATTCTCACAATAGGGGCTCTCCAAATGCATTACTTCACATCAAATTTTCTATTAAAAGAAACGATGCAACTTTTTCTAGAAGCTGAAATGTTGCTAGAAGCAACTCTTGGAGCTTCACAGCTTTGTCTTGACACTGCCACAGCGACTGAGTGACCTCTGCCTCCTTGTCTCCGGCCAGCCAGCCCCATCCACCTTGACACTCCACAACAGTCAAACCATTATTACTTTACTCCTTATTAGACATCATATCCACACATAATGCACTACGCATGTAAAATATCAAATACTACACATAACACATAACACATAAAACTACAAAATACATATACCTACACATTACCAACATTACCTACCAACCGAGAGAGAGAGAGAGAGATACAACACAACCACACTCTGTTGCTGTAGCCGTAACAGCCACCACAAAATGCACAACATCTCTACTGTGTTTCTCCTCGTCTTCTCAGACTACACGGCACAACACAATTTACACGAAACATCGCAGTCGTCCACACATATCCATAAAACAGACTGACAGTCAAACTCAAACTAGTAACACAACATCTCAAATTCACAACCACCACACTACCCTTCTTTCCACTTCCAAAAACAATTAACATTCGCTTTGTAATCAAATCAGTCCAACCAATCATGTCATTCAATTTCATTTACGAACATACTGTCCCAAACAATCAAAATTTCAAACCATGTACAACAAAATTGTATCAAAATCAATTTCTCAACTCCAATCCATTTATATCGTCTCCAAATAACATATTCTCAAAATAATATGTAGCTTAACATGGTGGTAGTATATTGTAAAAAGCATTTGATGAGCTAATAGAAATGCACGTAACAATAACTTTTTTTTATTTGTACATGTATTCTACACGTTATTAATATTACTATTAGTGTAAAGAGAAAGAACTCAAACTTTCTTATTTTTTTCAAGCCTAATAATTGTAACCATAGTTTTCCTTTGTACATAGGCAAACACAGATTATTTAGTTACATGAAAATAGACATGATTGGAAATATACTTTATAATTGATGACAATGATAGCATGTTACAATTTGTGTAGATGTACTGTAAGATGAATAAATAAAAGCTATGGTTTGTGTAATGATTAGGAAAGAAATGATTATGGAAGAGGGAATTAAGCGGCTGTTGGTGTGGAACATATCATTACGAATGCAGATAAGAGGTCAATACAAGACTATGACCGCAGCAAATTTACAAATAATATGCATTGCATCTATCAGATTTTTTCCGCAGTTTGGCATGGTGGGTGGACGTTATTTGTGAAACAGCAGTCGGTCAACGTTCGAAAACTAAGTGCAATTGCAGCAAAAATGTCTCGAGGCAAATATTTCTATTAATTTTTTAATCTGAAGACTCTTCTCAGTACATTTCTCAATTATGAATTATGACTCGAATTGTATTATTCTCTTGTTTTTCATTTGATACGGCAGCATTTTTTGTTGCAAGCACTAAATCAAAATCTGCATTTTTGTAGCTCAACTTAGAAATAGTAGTGTGGGTTTTTAATTCCATTAGTATAATATAAATGAATAAATACTTGGAAATCTCTCGGCTAAACGTTTTTCCTGTCAAAAATAATTATTTTCCTATCTTTGGTTGACATTTTTTTACAACTTTTCACACAATACAAGCTGTACAAATATTTATAATCTGTCTATATAGAATAGTATGTTTCGGGGTTATTATTATTATTTTATCCCTTATATATTATACAGCGTGTACTACTACTTATTAATAAGCATATTAAATATTTACATTGTAGTTGGAAACATAAACACACGGGATGGAGAGAAGATTTTTACGACTCGTGTCTTTTCTGTACGCACTAATCACTAATGGCTGTAGTGAAGGGAAACAAGTTGTAAATTTAAATCTACAACACGTAAGTACATATTTGCAATGCATTTTGTGTATTTCTGTTGGACTTGAAATGTGTGTGATGAGAAGCTGGAGAGTTGTAAAGTTGAAAATGACGACGAGATGATGGGATAGTTATAGCATTTGTAGAGAAATTGTAATATAGCACCTCTGACTAATAATAAAGGATACAGAGTCACACATTGAGCCACGGGGCGGCTACAAAGCCAAGGCTCCCTCATAAACATACTACGCATAATGTGTGCAGGTATCTTCATGATGTGTTTGTGTAGATTAGTTTACTTACACAGTCAAAATGAAACAACAAGCCCCATTGCATTGCAAACATCACCAAAGAAAAATGTACTTTGTTACTCCTTTGAGCATTTGTTCTGATGTGTATGTGTGAAATGTCAATAAGGATGTGAAGATTCGGAAAAATGTAAGAATACATCACAATACAAACTCCTACTCCTTGTACTACTGCCACACCATCTCCTACTATTAGTTCTGCTATGTGTTTTAGTCCTTGTATTTGTATTTAGGACCGATGCATGGAAAGGATTGGATTTGAAGGTTTAAAAAAGCCCTTTGGCTTGAACAGAAATTCTTTTCGAAGCAGGGACTGTTACTTACACTTATAATAATATTATTATTATGTGTCTATATTATATGCATCCCTCCTGATTTGTTTGCTTACATTTGTATGTACACTACACACTGTACTTCACGAAATGTTATGTTGATGCTTACATACATGCATAAGTAAATAGTGTCTTGTGATGTAATGAAATGCAAATGATAATGAAACTTGCTTCTTCTCATAATGTAGATGGTACAATGAATATAGAATGTGCTGTGAAGATGTAATGGTTTTAGTCCTACGTCTATATGCTAATATGAAACAGTCCTTTAGTCAGGTACACACATTTTGATTTTATGACTCGTTGTCCAGCTATAACTTTTGCGGAGACAAACTATGAGAGCCAAGTCAACTTTCTTTAAAATTCAGCTTTTACAGACTGCTGCGCCTTTTTCTGACACTTAGACACTTTGTATGTGCCTTGGTGGGCGTAATGAAGTAATACTGCATATTATTATTCTTTTTCATCTTTATCTTAAATCGTAAAACAAAGATTTCCTTCCACGTTCAACCATGCTACACAAGGTATTAATGTAATATATATTTGTACATCGTTAAAATTCTCTTACCATCATTCAATACATAAACCATCTCTCTCCATCAAATAATACTCACACACAGCAAGCCCATCCTCGTTTCACTTGATAACGAAATTAAATTTTCTCGCGTCATAACATTTACTATTACAACCCATTTACTACTCAATCACCTTATTACTACGCCATTTGTGCATAACACAGGCGTTTTGTGTCACTAGCAATAGTAGCAGTAGTAGTAGGCATTCACTCAAATTCCTTCCTTACAGCTTAGACAATTATATCATTTTACAAAATCCCGTGCTATAAGCACAGCTACTATAAACTTTCGAGTCACTTTACTATGGAGTAGGTAGGGAAAAAGTTACCCTTGTTAGTTGTACGGTCCCTACACTTGCTCAAATAAGTTCTCAATCACAAGTAGCATTTCATTATTTAGCTTATTAAAGTAGGTAACTAAAATAGCCATTGTTTTCAAATTAGCAGGTGGAGTAGGACTTTGATCCCTGAATTCTTAAATAACTAGGTAGGCAATAGACATGCGTATAAAATATTTTGTGGGCTCACATAAAATACTATTGTTACAACTTTTTGTTTAACATTTGTTTGCTCGAATTCGGTAAATTAAAGAAATATTTAAGTGTAATATTCTGTCATGGGGACACAGATAGCTCATATACTCCAAGGTTTGTTGTAGTATTCACCACCGCTATATTAGCAAGGTTGAAATTATTCTCTAGTTTTGAACGGAAATCTCAGCTGACTTTTTGTCGATTTTATTTAGATTTAGGGACTACACTCAACTACTCAACTGAAAATTACACATGTATACAGATAGATAGTTAGACAGATTTTGCGATGGTAATATAATAAGTAATGACTAGCGATACTGAATGCTATATTATTTGTAAATGTCCAACTTCTAAAATTATTGTTTTTGTTGACATCTTTATTACTTTCTAAATTCTACGAATATTCGAGTCGCCTGTAAGAATAAAAGGACGGATAATTTACATTATTAGAAGAATGAAGCTAAAAATTGTAATAAATACAGATGAGCAAACTAATTATCCTTTTGTGAAAAAGTGGTAGTAAATGAGACGGTGTCCTCCTGTGAGTATCCTGTAAAAGAAAAGAAAGGAATGACTGTGAGTTTTCTGGAGTTGAGTTGAATTGCGAAATTACAGAATACATTACTGCCTTCACGCGGAACGGAAACAAGTGGAAAACAAAGGGATAATGTGTAAATGAAGAAATAAAAATAATCAAAAGGAACAATAAAAAAAGCAATTGTGTATGTAGACAGTTTTGTATAAAACCGTATGGTCTGATTGTGGAGGCTTCAGAGATGTAATTATTCGAAGTTATAAGATGATAGAGATTTTGACTGTGTGTGTATATTTGTGGAATTGAAGAATTTACTAGCAAGCCATGCCATAAGCGTTATTCTGCTGGATAGACATGGGAAAAGGAAAGAGTTAAAATTCTGTCAAGATTGGCCTGTAGTAGGGGGTCACATACACACAGGCTCCAAAATCCAGCAACTTTCCTCTTGTCTCATCTCTTTTTGATCCAACCGACACATACTCCTCTAGCACATTCTTTCAACTCCCTGCTGATATCTTTCTATTTCCATTTTCCATGTAGGGGCGTACCAAATCCCAAGCTTAGCTAGCGTTCGCAGAGTCAATGGTTTGCAATAATTTTAAATGCAATGCCATGCTGAGACAATCCACTCATTCTCCTAACTTAACACTTACAGATCACTCCGAATAACGCATAAATCTATATATGTAAGCAATAAATGCGTAAACAGCTTTCAAACTCTCAAATCATAAATCACTAACATTAAAGTTTCAAAAAAATCCAAATTGCTTTCAATAATATTGCAATAACGTTTTTATATGTCAAGGCGAATTAGGCAAGGCGAATTATAATGTTTGTGAGAATGTGATGAACTACATAAATCTTCTAAGCAAAATCAATTTATGGTCGAGACGCGCATAAACGAAAAGTAGCAGTAAAAATGGGCATATAAACCGATCACTAAGCTATTAATTCATTCAACGAAAGAGCAGTTTACTGTTTACAACTCAAATCCTTCATTCTTTCCACCAGCATAGAGTAAAGCTTTTAGTTTTAGTGCTTCTTTCTAATTCAGTGTTTCTTCTATTGCAGGCGCTAGGCGTATGTATTTCATGAATATAGACAGGTAAGTCTGTTCATCGTGACATAATTTTCTAACTGTTCAGATCTATGCTATTATATAATGCAACCAACCTTTGGTTATGTTGCGAATAACAACTACACTAAAAACCATCTCACTAGAGATTTTTTATCATAAGATTAAATTTACATGAAAGAAACAATTTAATTTATTAGCAAACGGAAACAGCATTTGCATTGCATTTAAGAACATAAAAAACTATAATGTCCCGTGTCTAGACACTTTAATAAAATTGAGATTTGCATTTATCACAGTTTTTATTCAATAACTATTTTTATACGTAACTGGTATCATTGTTAAAAATTTTAAACTGTCATGCCCAGTCTGGAGTATTTAAACCAGTCCAAACCCTCATTATTATATAACATTGCATTTAAATAATAAAGATAATAAAGAAAAACAACATTTTTACTATATACAATTATAGCTATGAGCGCTATTTAATAAATAATGAAATGCCAATGGTAATATTACCTTTTGCATTCCATTCATTTTAAATACATGTAGATTAATTCAACTATTTTATTCTGTAAAATAATTGGAAAACTTTTTAACGCTGTAAAATTGTACTTCGTAAAATAAAAGAAATCCATGTTGACTACTAGTGGAAATTATTTTTCTTTTGTCTCACATACAACACAGCAAAATATCATGAAATAATAAATCCAATAATTAAACATTGTGATACATGCGACAACCACTGCAAAAAATCTATCGACATCAAAATCGACAATTGAACTTGTTTGTAGGTAAAGAAAGCAAAGCAGGTATCTTAAATGCAGGTAGACGTTCAGTGAGCCCTGATGGGAAAAAGAAAAGGTTGCTAGTTGCTCTAGTGAATCGTTTGAACAGCAGATGGTTGCGATGTTCACATCTAATTTTTCTAGCCACACACACGAGAAATGAAATTGACAATCAACTCTTTGCTTTCTCGTTCACTTGTTTGCAGTGTAGAACATGAAGTATGTAAAATAGTGGGATAGAAAATGTTAAACATTTCTGGCTAGTTGAGGCTTAATTTTACCCTACAAAAGTAAATGACAAATTTATGTTCATAATCTGCAGTCTAGTTTTACTGTTTTTGCTGCATGTAAAAATATTACGTGTCTCATTTCTGTAGATGCTTTGTCTGTAGTCTTTGTCTTATATAAGACTCTTATTCATAAAAAGTATCAAAGTACCCCGTAAAGTAGAAACCGTAGACGTAGACAATGCATAATATTCTATCCACGATTTCATATTTTAATGTAATATAATATAAGTATTGAAAAATTGAAGTATCAATGAATTTGGATTCATAAATTCTTATTCTTTCTTATTCACCAATGTAAAAAATATATTTTGATCCTGTTTTTATAGCATTTTTCTGTGTTTGAAATATTGTTGCAATAAATGTTAGAACATAGTTCAATTAAGCAATTTTGCAATAAATAACGCATATGTTAATGTTGAATATAATATGGAATATTCAAAAAAAAACTTCTTTGCAAGAGGAATGCACATTTAAATGTAGGTATGATAATGCAGACAGTTTTGTTTTTGTTCAGATTGTGTTGAGTATAAATATTTTTAATTACTAGCAGTTTTCTTATCACCCATAAGTGCGCTTAGCGATAAGACGTAGCTCAAAGCAAGACCTTAGCTTCAGTGACCTAATTGTTAGAAAACAATTTTAATTCCTGTTCCACAGCTTTGTAAAGGAAGAGACAAGGGCGAAATATGGAACATTTAAACCAAAGGAGCGATTGTGAGAATCGATTGGCTAATCAATTATCCAGAGCTCTGAAGCTCATTATTATTGCATGGCCTTCTTGTCTTGCTGGCACAAAAGTACGTGATTGTGACAGCAAAGTGCATGCAACCATCTTCAGTCCGTGAGGTAATACAGCACGATGCCATCAGACTTGTCTAACACTATGACGTAAACAAACAATTCTCCAAGAAAGAACTAAACTTTCTAACAATGACGTTTCCTTTTCATATTGGTAGTTACACTTTTTTCGGTTTATATGCCTGGACAGGTGTATTGCATTATATATGCACTACAAAAAATGTATAGCGATGATAGCAATAAAAGGTGATTTATGCTCAGGACAGACGAAAAAGAATACATAATATGTGTTTTCCGATGACTAGTTACGATACGATAGATAGCTCTAATTATTTTCACAGAGATTGTTGAACGATAATAACAAGTTGACATCAGCAAACATGAATATCCTGTAATTACTAGCGTATAGTTAATTGCTGTAGCAAGTAAGGACTGTAGCAAAGCAAATTTCACTAATAGCTTTTCTTCGTTTTAACCAATTTCGCAATTTACATTACGAATTGCAGACTTGAAACATCTAAATAAAATAAATGTTTTGAAAAAAACGAGGGGGATTCAAGGATAATTGCTGTGGAATTCTCTCTGACGGCTACACGTCGTCACATTTTTTATTCATAAATACTAATTGCGCAAGTAATTATTGTCGTTCACCGTTTACAATCAGAGTGTAGTTATATAAATGCAATGGTTGTAAGGTGTGTCCATATGCATGTGGACCAATGATGGACACACCTTACAACCATTGCATTTATATAACTATTAAATAATTTTTTGTGATGTCTCTTGGGGCATGGAACTTTAGAAAACATTTTTTAGATATTTTGGAAAATTGAGCATGGGATCCTTTAATGTTTAAATACTAAAGATTTTACAGACGAAAGTTCTGTTGCAATAACTACAAAAAAAGATACATTCAACGTCATTTATATTGATATTTTTCTATTTCTCAATAAAACTTCAGTTCTATAGGTTAAACTCCGTTTTATTTGACAAGTGAAATGCTAATATTTCGAGTGTATAACACTTCCATTGAATTGGCGTGTCTCCTTTTCAACACGGCAGAGAATATTTTTTCCAAGTGGTAGACAAATATGAAATACACGCAATATTTTGCACTCTGTTAAGTATTCAAGTTTGTAATAAAGCTTTTCTTCTCAAGAACAATTAGAGCATTTATTTGTGCCACAAAATTGGTCTAGGTAGTAGGTAAAAATGATGTGACATACCTACTGCTATAATAAATACTAATGTCATGTTTTCGTTTAGCCGACTACTAATTATTTGTATGTATGCAAGTGTCAGGGCATATGTCACAACAAGGTAATACAAGTAAAAATGTAACAACAAGTTAAGAAATAACTATACACTAGTTGTATGATATTTATATGAGCAACTTTCATTAGCATGATACATTTGTAACTACAACCAAGTCTTAACAGAAGATGGGTAACTATTATCCCTCGGAAATATATGTCCTTCTACTTTTCAATCAATAATTTGTATCCACAATGTATATTAAGGTATTTGTCCGTCACTTACACATTTCGCTTCTTAATTAAACCAACTTGTACTAAACACTTACATTTTATGTACTATGTACTTATTGCATGCAATTTGTTCTCACTACAGCAACAATGAAATTTGTTCTGCTAAAAATATTAGCTAAATAAATCGTGCATAGCTCCTATAAATACAACTCAGACATATTATTATCATGAGTTTAGCTAGTACTATGTCTAGCACCATATTACATTCATCAATACAGTTTATTTCCGCCTTTGTATGCATATGTATGTACATAGTTATGTCTTGTTTGTTTCATGTTCCCTGTGGGAAATAAAAGATACATAGTGTAGGTCAACAATGAACTATTCACGAGAATGCGATGAGCATAAAATTGCTCAATTCACATTTTTGATAATTAGGTGGAAAGAGAAATGGGAAAATAAACATTTTCCCTATGCATTGTCCTTGTGTCACATAAAACACAAGAACAAAAATATCTGTTGTACGTGTTTTATTTAGGAATATATAATTTGTTAGTTTAGTTGATGAAAATGGTTTGGAAGAATACTACATAGTGCTATTAATGCTAATAATGCAAACTACTATATTACACATGTACAGATGCGATGTGTGTATGCTTAATTATATAGAACTAGAAAAAAGGAAAATGAAGTGTGTTATCAGGTTGTGTACTTAATGTGTTACTGACTGTCTTGTCTTTTTATGTAGTCGTGTTACGATTCGGAAGGGCTATTGAGTATTCCCATGTATAGTGTATATATGCAGACAAGGCCAAGTGTAAAAGTATAGTAGTGATGATTGTAGATACAAGCTTTGGGCGCAGTAAGATTGATGTTGTTATATATTGGTGGTTGTACTCGAACTGAAACTGAGCATGGTTGTAAGTTTGTAAGTGTAAGGATATGCGTCGATGACTCTTCTACGTGTGAGGCATAATATCTGGAAAGGTGAAGCATGGCGACTCTGACAATGAGAATCGGGAATGAGGAGCAGCTTGGATGGGTTATTGTAGAATATGTTCATATTGACTGACAAACTATTGCCATCCACCCATAAATACAATTTCGCAGCCAAATGCCGACTCAAGTTGTACTTGGCCAAAGCGCCGTTCCTCTTATCATTCCTCCGAATCGCCTTCAAGACCAAGTAATGGATCGCCTGCTCCTTCCTTTACTTAACAGCTCAGTTCTCCACCAACTCCGACTACAATAGCCACGAAACGTTTTCAGTAGCCACTTGACTATTTAGCACCACTACCAACTTGTTCTTAAGATTTCAGCGCGTACTTCCCTACAGCAAGATAATATTTCAATTAGCTCCACATCTCCGTCTTATCTCCACTAATAGATTTATAGTAGCAAAAAATAGCTGAAACACTCTCAGTAGTATATTGAGCATTTAAAATGCATTCATTCATTTTAGACACAATGGTGTATGATTTATTTCCCCATTTCTAGTACAAACTACGACATTGTTTCATTCATCCACACCGTCATCTACAATTGTTGATGTCGTGTATTATTCCACAACAGATTTATTACTAGGAGATTGTATCTGAGTATTCTACCAAATTGATTCAACCGAAATTAAATTCAATTCTAATATTGAGATGAGTCTAGCATCCGCATTGTCACGGAGGGCAACTAATTCCAAACATAGTGACTTAAATGTAATGGTCGCAACAGAAGAAGATTTGGACTCCGTGGGGGATTTGGAGTTGGAACTGGACATTTCCAGCCGATCCCAAATTCAAAATCACATGGTGGTCAGAGAATTTCCCACTTGGATTGAACAACCCAAAACCGCATTTGGCTTTCACCATCATCACAGTCATCATCATGGACATCATCATAGTCATCACCATCACCACGCTCACTCCAATACTCAAAGTGAAAATTCCTTGTCTCAAATTAACAGAACCGCCGTACAAAAAAATAACCAGTCATATCAACACTTTATCAATCAATTGGGCCCCGTCCACTATGAAAAACCAGGTTTGTCATTCAATCTCATTGTCAATGTCATTTTAGAATTAAATAGATGTACTCACTTGCTACACGTGTTAGCATATTAATATTTTAAAGGCTGTAATATTATCTCGTCATATTTACAAGGTGCTTTGTAGGCTTCTGTCACTATGTCTTCCTCTTTTATCAATGTCAGTGCTAATTCAAATGCTGTACCCCAACACACTTTTATTTGCAATGTTTATATTCCAATGAAGTCAACTGCATTCCAGGTATTGCCATTCACAATACAGCGACGAAAACTTGCACCTGCTTCTAGTGTCTAGTAGTAGTATGCATAAGTAATGTGTAGTGATAGTGATAGTGATAACTTTGATGACTTTATGGTAAAAGAGGAAAGCACGTTAGGAAAACACGTGTGCATTGTTTGTATACACAGTCTCAACTTGCCTCACTCATCATCAGTTCATCAGATTAGAAATGGAGTATTGGCGTATAATGAATGTATACTATTTTACAAATAATAGTAATGGTGTAGTGGCAACTTTTATTTGTGCATCAGTAAAACATGAAAAGGTCATCATGCAGTGAGCTGTATTGCCATGTTGTTTATCTTCAGGAAAACAATGTTTTTTTCATTGATATTGACTGGGATACATAACTGTCCCTGTTTGACCATTATTCGTGTTTTATCATCATCCATGTAGATACTTAATACATTTCACTTATAAAATGTTACACATATATCACGTGCAAAGTGCAATGAAGATTGATTAGCGATATTATATATCGCCATGCATAAAAATAACAAAATCGAGTATATGTATGGTAAGAATGGGGAAGTAAGGGTAGGTAAATGATATGATAAATGTAATCGAGTAGATAGAATAAAATAATATTGCCATTTTTCATCAACACTCCATATAATAAAAAATCCAGACATATTACTATAATAGTGAATAATATTTGTGTGCAAAATTATAATATCGCATTGCTTGCAATAAATTAAATGACAATAACATGGTAGTACGGATTAAGTATGAAAAATATAGGAAAGAGGTATACCGCATTGAGCTAATTTATCTTGGGATTTATCACTATAAAGATTTAAGCAAGGTTTTTACGTTTAATTACTGCATCAATTGCGAAATTCAGTTTTGTACGGAGTGAAATATTTTTTTACAGACAAAAGTATAAGTGATTTTTTTCATGTAGCCTAAAAAATAGCATTATTTTCGACTAATTAGGATGCATAGAAAATCATAATATAACCCTATTATTGAAAAGTAAAGATTTTTATAAAATCCAAACCGAGGATATTTTAATAGACACAGTAGAATTATTTCCTTTGCAACATTTCATTTTGATGCGCAATTTACAATTATTCAACCTATTGTATTACCACCGAATGTATAGGAAGAATGTTGCCCGTCATTAATTCATTGGCATGCAATAACTGACAACAAAATACCCTGTTAGTACATTGTGGATACAAGAAAATCCTTTATGAGGTTCATTAGACTTAATAGTCAAAGATTATTGATTTCCACTAAATTAGTATTCTGGAATCTCATGGAATATAAAATGTTTTATTGGTAATTATAGCAAAACCGTAGGCATGTAAATCAGATTGAGAAAATGAACAGTAACCTCATAGTATGATTTGAGGAGCAAATAATTGCTTAAGAACCTAACGTTTTTGTTTCAAACAAGACTAATGGTAACGTTCAGAATACTACGTATGTACATCATTAGTAAAACCATTTCCTCAAATCTTTACAATTACAAATGAAGGTCGAAACAGTAGTATATGAAAGATTGTAAGCCGAATATTATAACAATACAAAATAATGACCTACGATACATCTGCTCTAATTACTGTCAACAGTATTATGCCTATTTAATTTGTCTCATCTATTTTCCCACATAATAAACTTACTGGCAGTGCGTGTAATATAGTAGTTTCAAGAGAAGTGATTAGCAGTCAATTTTAAAGATTTTTGTGATAGAACTGCAACATCAACATTTTTAAAACTGTAATATATAATTGGCGATATAACCAGAAATTGATATATAGTTCACTATCACGTTGAATACCGTATTCTTCAGTTTTGCCTTGTTTTATTTCGGAAAAGTTTAAATAAAGTAATTAATTGGTACTTGGTAGTGTATAGAAATAACAGCGGTTCCTGAATAAAATTTTCTTCAGCAAAAGGTATGCATAGTACAAAGTAAAGTAGCACTACATTAAATTGATTGTCTGTACGAAGTGAATTATTTAGCAATTTATTGCGAATCATCATGGTTTATTATTTATATTTGATTGCAACTTCTAGAAACCGCAGCAGTCACTGCTTCGGTTAAGAAAAAATACATCAACTGTATACTCTATGCTTTTTGAGTGCCTTTTTTATGTACCTAGATGTTTTTAGAAATTATGGAGATGTTTTAGCATGGTAATTCTTTGGGTAATTATTTAAATGAACTAAAACCTAGGTATATTAATTAGAGAAAACAGATTTACATATAATTACCTACATTTTTAGACAGTTTAAGTTAAATTATACTTCAGAAAACGTGTGGAACGAGGGGTGTATGGCAAGAATAAGAAATTGTAGTCGAGTTGTTTCGAAACATTTAATCCTTGATAAGCAACAGTAACATTTTGTCCGTCTTTCAAACTCGTTCTGCTGAAATAATGATTCTCTGTTTCGAAATTGAGCTTGATTAAATCAGTTTTGAAACGCTTGTATGAAATATTTGCTCAAATCTTTCTCTTAGAGGTACATTTACAACACCCTTTCGCACTATACATATCTGTATATAGAGACGCTTTAAACAGGACCATACTTTTTCGTTTGAATTCAACCAATAATTGTTTTAGTGATAGTAGTAACGGTCTTAACCACAATTAACTTTTATAGTTCACAGTGAATATACATAAAACACATTTCCTCATACCTTATCGTATCAAGTGTACTCATAATTGCACATAATATAAATTCATAATGAACACTCAATTTTATGCCGTTGCCTTTTGCAATGTGCAATATAAAATTGTATATGAGTTTTGACGCGTGTAAATATATTATTATTGTCTTTCTCTACGTTTAAGTATACAGAAAAACGAAAGGTGCTTCATCGGTTGACTTTGTTTGCACAGTATGATGTTAGTACACACATTGTCAACTTCACCACAGCTATTTCCATCATGCCATTAAATTGGAGGAAACTCCAATTAAATACATTCATTTCCTCTAATAGTCGCTTTTTGCACTGAGCGCCCCCGCCTCTAATGTATGACTTTGAAGACATAATAACACGTTTACTCTGGCTTTCACCACTCCATGTGTGCAATACATAGTTCAAAGTCAGATTTGGTTCGGAACAGTTTAATTATATTATAATTACTGCGTATAGTATTACATAATAAAATTTTCATGAGCATGTGGAGTGACAAATATTGACGCTTCATTATGGTATAATTAAATTCAACCTAAATGAGTGCAAAGTGCAACTGCAGGATATCGGCACAATGCTACGTTTAAACACTACTTTATTTCAAAAGTTATGTCAATACATCTCAAATCATATACAAAAGCAACTTGAGTGTTTGTATATAAAAAGAATTTTTTTTGCCAAAGATCGTTACTATAATATTTTCATAAGTTATTATACAGTAAAGCTTAGAAGATTATGTCTGTAATATCAGCGGATAGACTGGTTCACTAACGATTCCACGAAAATGTATTTTTCGAATATTGAAAGGTTGTGCTCTTTTGACTAGTTTTCTGAATTTCAATGGTTATACTACGGTCGAACTCAATCTTTAGGAGAAATTATTTCATTATTTCTTGGTATAGGGAAATATCAATAGTTCATCTGAAATTACTTATTATGGCAAATCGCAAAATATTTAATTAGGTATTCACTATTAAAGGGTTATTGTCCCCTTTTACAATCAATTCATTTGACAAGTTGTGTGTTTATTATCTCATTTCAAGTAGCAGTGTTTTTAATAGCATTAAACTCAAATGAATGAAAATAAGAATAGCTTATATTAATTAATTGCCAATTCATAAAAAGAGTTTTGAGTTTGAGTTGAACTTTTAATCCGTTAATAACTATATGTTGTACATGTTTTTAGTAATTTAAACTTCTTGCTCCCATATTACCATCATTCAGGTTTGGGAGTGTCACTTACAATAAGTACAAATATTTACATTTAATATAATATACCAGATGATTGAAACCGTTTTCACAAGGTTTTCAAGAGCGACCCATTTCCATTTCAAAGTAGTATTTGCACGATATTATTCTAACTTGACCTGTTCAAAATGACCTTTATCAAGACAACAATTTTGCTGAGCACCTTAATATATTTTACTTTACCGTATTTCCGCTACTTAAAGCCTCCATCTATTCACAGCCTCCCCTTCTAATATCACCATCCATACATGTTCCCTATTGTCCAGAACCAATTTAATAAGTTTTATTATACAGTAACTTTGTGTGATCGCTGCGCATTTTATGCAACTTGAGTGTAACCATTTACCCTCTGATTTTGACCTAATATGTGAACATTTTTCTATTAAGGAAAAGCTTCCATTTTGTGAAATGGAGCTGTGTATATTCCTAAGGGAAGACCAAGAGATTACTTTGTATTACATCTTCATTTGTTATGCGGTATATTGTAACAGTAACCCGCCTACACACCCGAAACTCCAAACAGATGTTTCCTTTCCTTTCCCTGAAGAAATATTTCTCTTAACAAAGATTGAAAATTTCAATCTAAATAATGTCAGCAATCATTTTCCCGGAAAGCTGTATTCACTATGATAAAAGTATGAATATTTTCCCACAAGTATGTGCAAACAATCATTTTCCCACAAGTATGTGCAAACAATCATTTTCCCACAAGTATGTACAAACAATCATTTTCCCTCTAAGTTTCTAAGGGAGAATATTTTTTTGAAAATAATAAAATGTTCTTTTTCGATTTGAATTTCGAGGATTTTGGATAATATGGAACATGTAGGGATGCTGCTATTAGAAGGGGGAAATGGGGAAATGTGAATAGGGGAAATACGGCAAAAAATATTAATATTAACCTTATTAGTTGGTGAATGTATTCTGAGGGGTTGTTCAGTCTTAAGTCTCAGTACTATAAAGACTGAGCACGTGCTTGATAGTATCAAGACTGAGCACGGGCTGCTCAGCAGAGTTGCTGTCTTGATAGAGGTTTCAAAATGTTTGTCAAACAAATTATATTCCTTTCTGACTTACAAGTAAAATCATGTACTATTTCGTTCAATTCTTTGCCTACAAACATTAATACTTGAACCCACAAGATACAAACGGGCAAATAATATTATTTATAATGATATTCAATTCTAAATTATTATTACGATTTATTATTAACTAAGAAAATGTATTACATCAAAACTTCCAATTCCACAAATCAAGTATATTATAATAACAGTTCAAAACTTCAAGTTGTCTCTTCATAACCAATTTTTATGATTGTATAGCAGACATTTACCTAGTTCAGGTTTATTGCTACAGGGTAATTATCTGCACAATGCGGTTACGCTCCGAAAGGGTTTTTACTAGAAGTATAGTTAACATACATATACTAACATAAAATTTTACAACTAAATCTACTTACCGAGGCTAGAACATTATGTCCATGATTGAGCAAATACAAATACAAATACACAAAATACCATACGTTAAACATAAAAACTGCAGTATATGGCTCTATAACTTATATATAAGTTAGCCAAACATATTTATCCTTCCCATTACATGGCATAGCCTTCTAACATAAATCTATAAGTTATAATACATAAATTGTATTTTCTCTAAAAATTTCCATCATTTCTATCGCTATTGAATGTTTGCTTTTCCAGAATTCCTTTTAGCAACCTTTGCGCCGTAATGTAATTCAATTTATTCTGACCGTGCACAAGTATATACTATTGTAGATGGTATAGCTAATCATTTATTCATGAGATACATTCACATAAATGTAATACCCACTATACTACAATAAATGTTAAACGACGAGACATTTTCTGTCTTTCTAAGAGCTTTTATTATGTCTAACATACATAATAGTTTTTAGCAAAGTAAATAAAATAACTGGACGATAAAAGAGCTTTCCAAAACTGTGCTCAATTCTCTTCGGTTTGCTAACTCGGTGATGATAACAATTTCAGTTCTTTCCAAAAGTTCGCTCCGGTAGGAATCATTCAGGTTGTCTCTTCACGGTCGATATTCGTGTGAAGCTGATAAATTATTCACACTGTACCTTATACCAGTATAGATAATCTTTGGAATTCAAGCATCAAGTCTTGAGTGTATATAAATGCATCTTATTGTTAATATATCAAGTCTGTGAGCATTGGCACAATTAAAAGTTCCTGCATTGTTCTCTTACTTACAATATTCCGCCTGCTACCATGTTTCGGGGTTATGGTGCGAATTGTTCATATATCGATAATAAAACTGTCATCGCCCTTTAACGTTGAGTGAAATGTGGAACCTAAGTATTCACTGTGCATGAAAGTTGAAGACTACGTGAATCCACTTTATAAACTTATGAACCTGACAACATGATACAATCTCCAGTATTAGGTAAAGCAGTATAATTACTATTTCTTCAAAAATACTATGGCAGTATACATGAATGAAGTGAGGGTCTGATGAGTGGATATTAAATGTCATATCTCCTCACATTCCTGTCTCATACCTATTTACACGTGAAATATCACGCAATATTTTCAATTTTTTGTTTGGGCAAAATAATATGCAAGGTTAGAAATCTCAAGGTGAGTTTAATTAAGTAGCACATGGTAAGTATTCGAAATAAAATTTGTTTTGTTCCTTTGACTAGATCCAGAAGGGGGGATGAATGGTAATGGATTCAACGATAAGTTTGGCTATGACAATCCTGGTTTAATTGTGGATAGCGAAAATGACATTCCAGCTAAAAGTGCCAATGCTACCCAGCCGGACTCCGAACGTCCTACGAGTTCTTCGTCCTCTTCATCTTCTAGTAGCACTGGTGTAAGTCCTCTTTTATTCATATTGTTGCAATTGAACTGTGTGTAAGTAAAATGAAAAATGAGTAGGCCTATACCAATGTCATTGTAAAATATTAACCACATTTTGAAATGTGAAAAAATACGAAAAATAAGTTAGGTTGGTTTGCGATAAAAACGATCATGAACGACGGAAATTTATTATTTACGGGTAGACCATTAACACTGATTGGGCGGCGTACATTTGCAAAAGCTTGCAATAATATATATGGTTTGTACGGACATACTAGTACTAGTATTGAATGAAAAATCTAAACTGTTTTTGTGTATCTTTGTATGTTTATGATTGTTCTACACAGAGGTAAACCAGTTTTCTTATAAGTAATTTAGTTGTGATTTGCAACTAAAAATGCAAGCAGAACAAGCAGCGTGTCATCATTTGAATTGTTCTTGTTTTCTCCATGTTAAAATATATATAATTTTGAATAATTTTTTGAAACATTGACAGACCTTAAACATGATTACTCTCTTTCGAAGAACGATCCATGATAGGTGAATAATGGAGTCGATGCTAGAACAGCAAGACAGCAACAAAGATAGATGAAGGGACTAGTGTGTGTAATGGGTCGTTCATTAGGCTGTTGATTATTTTCATATATTATTAACAAAGGTGTCCTATTATAATTTTAAAGCGACCTAGGACTAGAGCAAACAATTTTGATATAAAACAGCAACCTTTTTTATTTTTAATAACTAAACTATGGGTGACTACAATACTTGATTTCACGATAGAAGTTTAAAAAAGTATCTGTGAAATGCTTGAATATGTTTCAAAAATGTGATAGGCGCCCGTATTTTGTTTTAGAATCATGCATTGTTTGTCCATAAATGACGTTGCAAGGTGAGGGCAGGTCATACAAAAGTTAACAAAAGCATACATGGGGAATCTACCGAAATGGTATATATACCAAATACCACATTTTCATAAAAAGATTTTCAATGGTTGCTAATTTTTACTTGCATTACTTACGAGACGTATTTTCTACAAATAGAATATAATAAACTATAATATACAATATACATGAATAATTTTGTCTGTTTTACAGCTTTTATATTTCGCATGTTATAATGTACCCATCTTAATTACGCCATTTGTTTAGCATGTCAATATTTAAAATCATTTGCTACCAGGCGCGTACCCAGGGGGGATACACAGGGTGCACGTGCACCCCCCAGAATGCTCAAAAATTAGGTTATTTTGCCATAAAAGTTCAAAAAATTTGCGCTAGGCGCGATTTTCATGCCTTTTAAGTTGGTTTTAAACTAATTAACAAGCGCTATTATGAACTAAATTATACTTTGGTATATTCCAATTTTGCTCTGTCAATATTTAATTTCTGTGTACAACCTTGCTCTGCACCCATCAGATTATGATCCTGGGTACGTGCCTGTTTGCTACCTATGTTCATTTTATATTTTAAAATTATTTTTCAATACATTCAATTATGATTGACATTCATTTTCAAATGTGAATACTATTTTACGCTTCCTTTTTTAAATAATGCAGAAAAAACGTTGTATATGTTGACAAAATCGTTAGAGTATAAAAATTTATTTATCCTGATAAAAATTATTCGAATATTTAGTATAGCATATGACTAATATATGTTTTAACTGCTTAGAAAAATGAATTGGTATTAATAATAAAGAGAGAGAAATTCAAGTTCAATGGCTTGTAACACATTTTGAAAACTATTTCACAATTTTCTAAAAGCGGGCTCTACAGTAATGTCCATAAATTGGATAAATTTGCGGACTTTCTGTGTGGACGGAATATATAATATTTAAAATAGGTATAGAGGTCTGAACTTTCTGATGCAACCCATTTCATTAAAATAAAATAAACTCAAAAATTTGAACGTTCTTATCACCAAAACAAACAGTCTGGGGACATATGCTATAGTATTATAGTAATTTGTTTGAGCGGTTGCTCAAACATTTTACGCAAGAACTGCTCATTTTCATAGCAGTAAGGTCCTCTCAGACACTTAGTTGCGCAAACAAAGCAATATCGATTTATTGGGGCGGGGTTAAACATTAAATTTTAAATACAAACTTTCCCGTTTAGAATAATGCATAAATATCACTGTTCAAAATAAGCTCTTGCGCTCTTGGGCGAATACATAAAGAAATGGATTACTATTGTACTGCTGATGTATCGAGAAACTAAGAAATACTACAATGCCGAACTTATTTAAAGCTAGATTAATAGTGACACAAAGGCTTAACCTTATTCTTAAATAGATAAAGAGTTGTATGTGTAATACAGTTACAATAACCTATGCGACAAATAGATTCAATGTCTGGCTTAGAGAGCAGTGCTACTCTTTAAAATACTAATTGTGTATTAACTTTCGCATTGTCTTTTGAAAGCAAAGCAAACTTATATTATGAAAATATAATTAATGAAATCGCTATAATTTATCGAAACTGCATATTCCAAAAATATACCAATCTAATTGAATATCAAAGCTTCTTTTTATCAAATGCGCAATTTCTACAATGAAATTTAATAAATGCCAAACAATTTAGATAACGAAGTGTATAAGCACACTTATTCTATTCGTACTTCAGGAGCAAAATGTATATTATATTATAATAAAAATTTGCAAACGCAGCTTTTTATTGCATAATATTAAAAATATTTCGCATGCACCATGTCCAAAACTCAAAAATATAAAATGAGAAATATAGACGGTAAAAAGAATGCCTCAAGAATCTTGTGTGTAGTTTTCACCATGATCTTAATTTTAGTCGATTTTATATAGAATAACGTTTTAGCATAGCACAAAGAAAACATTGTTAAGGTGGATAAAAGTTCATGGTACGTCTAGATTTAATACCATTTTGTGAACGACTGAACTTTTTAACTTAGAAAATAGCTATAGCTACATATTTGTTACATATTAGCTACATATTTGGGTTTTCACCTTTTGATGTATTGCTAGGGAAAACAAAGCAACTCTACTAAAGTTTACTTGCCGGTGTCCAGTATTCTTTGCACTACTGAATATTTTATAATAGCAAATAATTATTTATACTATGAATTGTCATGAATAAGAAAATATGAGGCTAAGTTAAAGCTATGATTTCAGTCTTCAAAACTTGCATGTTAAATTTTTTGGTTTAGGTACATTTATTGTAATATACACCGTTTCCATATGAGCCACTTCAAAAATGTACATTTTAAATAATTACAAACGTAATGATTGATAATTAATAATCTTTGGGGTAGGATAAAGTGGTCGTGTTTTGTATTAAATGGTTAATAACCACGTGGAATCTTAATGGATGTTAATCTCACCTATATAATGAAACGAGATATTCACTTGAAGTTCTTGTAGGATAATATTGTCCTATAAATAGATTTGTTTCTAAAACATTAAAAGCATCATACAATTATGGACACATTATTACATTACAACTATGACTACACTACATGCCGACAACTACAATTTTACTTAAAATAGAAATGTTCCTGTAAGATAAAACCATTGGTCTAGGGTTTCCATGCAAGATCATCGCTTTAAATTATTAAGTTGCTGAAAGTTAGCAATTTATCAATAGTAAAGATACCATACCAAAGGAAAAAAAAGCATCCTCTCAGTCCTACTACAAATTATTATACCAAAAATTATCAAATTAATAGCTAAATTATTTGATTATTATTAAAAGTACAAAGCCCTGTTTGATGAATAGAAATTCAAGAAACAATACTTGAACTATTGAATTGTTTGTATTGTACTTTACTCAAAACTTGAATGTTTTCTGAAGCAAAATTGTGAAAGTGTCTTTCTCTTTGTCAATCCTTTGTCTACTATAATGTCTATTACTGATTACTGTATATATAATGAACTGCTGTGAATAACCTTCATCTCCACTCCCCTAGCCCGGTTACGCAAACTTATGAAATAGCCAAGCTATATTTTCAATTCTCACAAGATGATAGGTTTATGATGTTTTATGAACCTATTGTTGGATAACAAAGAAGTATATTTTGAACAAAGAATAAAGACAGTCGTAATAAGCAATTATGAATTTACAAATGTTTCACGATGAGACAAACTGCGAATATATTGAAATGGACAACGTAGTTTGATATAGGACATTCATCTATTCATAGTGTAGAACTTCTGTTTCAATTATAAATGAATGAATGTCGTTGATAATGGTGGACGGAGTATTTGCAGCAATGAAGGCAATAAATAACATAATCGATAATTTCTGCTGTTTATGATTTATTTGCAGTCCGTAAGTACATACAGGGAAACTTTGTATTTTAACGATGGAATGCGACGCATCGATCTCATGCTTGTCTTTGAAGACGACTTGGATTTTGCCAAAGAACAAAGACGAAAGACATTTCTCAGGAATCTAATTAACGAAGGCCTAGAGATCGAATCCCCAGATCCTACCAAAAGAGTAAGTGTCATGATTGGTGATGGTGTGGTTTTCTGACCAAGTAATGATGCTTCAATTAATTTTATTTGCTCATGTTTGACTTTGATTTCATAGTTTAACCAAGACACACGTACTCATTTTGTAAAAGTACATGCACCGTGGCCTGTTTTGACGAAGTATGCTGAGATCATGAATATGAAAATGCCTATTAAAGTAAGTGCCTTCGTTGGTCAATTGTCCAAATACTTACTTAATTATGCACGTTACTTAAACTAATAACTGGAGCCATACATGAATCATTTAAAGTAAAGTGAGTGCCTTATGTTCAGTCATGTAATGCACGAAAATGTTATTCATCCGGCGAATCTCACTCTTGCGAAAAATATTCGAGTTTACAATGTAATGTACATTTTAAACAATTCTACTTACGGAAACAAATACTATATAATAACCCGGTGAAAACTAATGCAAATTTAAAGTGCTTGTGCATACGTATTTGTTTCTATTGGTAAGTAGTAGGTAGCAAAATGAACAAAGTTGTTCTGGTATAAATAAATAATAGTAGAACTGAAAAACCTTTCTCGGCTCGGGTACTCAATAGGTTACGTATAAAGTTAAGTATAATATTATACTGAAGTGCTATCAAAATATTATTATACTGAAAGTGGGTACTACTGTGTACTCTATGACAATGTTACAATTCACTGGAAAAGGCGATTTATGTATTTGGGTCTTTAAATAATGCTTCAGATCTGACACAAAAGAGTCAACCCATATGGAAGCTTATAATAGACATAATATTATTTGATGAGTTATATTAGCAATTAGTAAGGTATACCTGGTGTTGTGAAAATTCAAAAGATACCCCTTTATAATTTTCAATTATTTACACTTTTGCAATTATGAGAAGCCTTGATGTCAAGTTTTATCTGAATATCTAGCAATATAAAATGCACTGGTGGCAAAAAATAATGAACAGAAGCGCATACATAAATACCAAAAATTTTCCACATTAAAATATTTTCCATTGGTCTATTTGACATTGATGCATGTCATAGTGTCAGAACAAACTGTCGTGCATGCAAATGACAGTCAACTCTGTTCAATTTTTAATACACAAAATACGTAGCTTCTCAAAACTATCAGCTACACTGCAATACACAACATCACACAATATATTTATAAATGCATGTTGCAAGCAAGATTCAAGCTTGTGCAATAATCATTTACCATCCTATTTCCGTTAGAAGCTAATAAAATTCAACCCGTGGACAATATAATGAAATCAATGTGACTTTCCGCATATTGAATGGAATTCATAGATGATATGGTCACTCGAACGTACCTGAAGTTCAATAGTAATTATGCAATCTGCATATTTCAAAATTGCAATCAAAAAGTTTCAAATCTGACATTTCTGACTGTACATGCATACACTTAATTGACACATATCCATAGCTCCTATCATTCTACTTCCCCAGACTTTTCTTACTTGCACATTTTTTATTTGTGCATTATAAATTTTATTTTAGCTCCAATTGCTTGCGTAAACTTTGATGTTAATTTTCTTAAACATTAAAGGCAACTAATTACTTAAGAAATGAAATATATAAGTAATTAATAGGAGTACGAGGCTTTAATGCTTGAAAGAAAATAATTTATAAAGGAGGCGACAAAGGCAATTTGCATTCTAACCAACTGGAAATAACTAGCACAATGTTTTAAATGTCATTTCAACATTTGGACTAGGGAATTGAATGGTATGGCAATATAAATAGTTACTATATATTACTGTAATTTCTAAGGTAGTTATAAAAAGTTCTAGAAAGTCCATGAAATTATATCATACAATTTGTATGTAGGCTTCTGTTGCTTCATGAATTGTAATTCGTAGTATGAAAAGCCAGAAATACATCATACCTGGCAATTAGTGAGTAGCCAGGCGAAAAGTAAACGGATTGTCGTTTGTTTTGTAGTTCGAATTTTGTGCCCCTTCAATCGATTTTAATTGACGTGTATTTCATCCATTTTTGATTAAACAAGCAAATTATACATATGCCATAGCATTGAAACTGAAAGTGCTTATGTATACATATACTACATGCATTAATGCATAAATGCATTAGAAAGCTAAGGTTTCAAGAGCCAAATATTCCACAACAATTGACATTGGTAAATCTGCATATTCACCATCTTTAACTTTACCATATTACCTGCTCACCATGAAATTCCGACGTACCCACAGCAATAATTAATGATAATTAATCGCACATAACTAAGTAAACCATTCACCTACTCAACTGATTATTTTGTGATTACTTTTCACTATACTCACAATTCCCTCATCAGACATGTCTAGTGTATAAATACACTAGACACTAGATACAAAATTGCGCAGCCACTATAAGTTACTGTCAGTAGATATGAATATATCTCATTAGTCTGTTAGGATCGGTACTATTTCACCTGAAACGGTTCCCCTGAAGAGGTATGTGCATTTTCCCAGATTTCATATATAAAAGGAAGTGACTGTTCCCCGAATTCTTTTTTTTTGTTTGTAAATGGAGAATTTTATTTATTTATGTCAATAGGAAAATTATAGAATATTATTCAGTACCATTTAGTATAACGTAGATAATAATATTAACAGTGGTCAAAAAGTGGTCATGTTCAAACTTATTTATTCTCAGAGTCAGTTTCTTCTAGTTTCCTCTTTTTACGAATTTTGCTTTGTAGCAAATGAGCGACTCCTCGACTGAAACGTTATGAAATAGTGTTGTATGTGCTCATCAAAGTTTTCAGTTTGGCATTTATTTCGTGATATTCTCAGACTGCATAGCTGCATCAACAGAATATAGCGTTATTTGCCAACGACAATCGACAATGTTGAATGTTCTTCACGAAGCTTAATTAGCTATGAAACCCCAAAGAGTGGGATGATAGGTACGAAATCTGCATTTTAATGAGTTGTGAAAACCTTTGGCAGCATTAGTACTACGTGGTATGTCATACACAGTTTTATGTGTACGTTCCACATTCCTAAAGGAAATTTTGCAGGTTTATCCTATGTACCTACGTAAGTAGTCTCCACGTACTTCAAAAAACTACTAGGATTTGTTTGATGGATTATACAAATAATATGTTGTATGCAAATATGAAAGTGCAATGACACATGCAAATAAAGAAAACATAAATCAGGGGAAAAGCTCCTATTTGTAGGAAGTATGCTTAATTGTATACGGGGAATCGTTCAGGCGAAAAGTATCAGGTGAAATTGCTGGGTAGGGGAGACTGTTCACGGTCTGCGAATGGTGTCGGTTTGCGAACAGCCAATATCTCGAGTAATTCTGGCCGAATCTCGCTGAAACTTTTAATGTAAATGTCTAAATTCCTCTTCTGGTCTATAACAAAAAGGTTTCGCTG
>JAQFYB010002050.1:0-27397 GCA_034694085.1 Pogonognathellus longicornis | reverse complement strand
AATTTCAAAAATTGCATTTAACAATTTTAAAAAAATGGCAAAATTATAAACCTTACAATGCCAAGTGTTAGGAAACTTAATTTTGGGTACCGTGTGACGTCACACGGTACTCATTGAGGTACCGAGGCCGGGGACAAAAAACCCTTGTATCTCCGTACCCGTTATAATAATATTATCAAGTACTCTGAGTAAGGTGTACTCCTTGCAAGCATGACAAATCTACCTACACCCTCAGATTAGTCCCATTTAGGTATGGGGAGTAGTACCTGCCACTGTGCAGGTATATATTGTAGACTGAGCGTACCTGCAAATGCTTATTGGTTTATATGGGATCCTTAAACGAAAGTTAAAACAAGTTGAATAAAAATTGGTTTTAAAATTATTTATTAGCTACATAATAATGCTTATTGATTTTAAAGTATTATATAATAGCACAAAAATTGAATTTATTCCGTATTATAATAATTAAGTATACATACCTATACGATACCTATAGATTATGCAATGTCTATGAAAGATCCTTCTTCCAAAAATATACATTGCACCTTCTCACTTTCTGTGTCAAAGAGAATTGTATTAAAATCTGTGACAGTTATTGATGTTAATATTTTATTGTTGTAAAGTTTTGCATGTTTAAGGTTGGGTAAATCGATTTAGTGTAAATAATATCCGAAAAATGTTTTGTAGTCTTTTTGGTATTAAAGTTTATAACCACAAAAGTAATTTCATGGTTGATCTTGCAATTCCTTGAAAGAGAGCCATGGTGGTTCCTCTGTTCAAGTTGAAAAATGGAGTTACTTTAACTCTAAAGGGAAACAAAGATTTGGCCACCATTTTTTCTTCGTTGAGTAATGCACACAATTTAAATTGTCGAATACAAGCTAAGGATATTTTGGTGTAGAAGTAGGCCATAGAAAGTGAGATGGGAAGACATAAGGTAAGCACCACAGCAGTAATGATTTCCAATATAAAATTAATATGCCCATCTGAAAATTTAAATTTTATCACTGAATAATAACTTAGAATCATGCCCAATGACCCCAAAACGACATTTCCCGTCACAAGGTAAGGCGAAAACTTTACAATAGCTTGCTTATGAATAAGGGCAATAAACTGAAATATTTTTAGACTTCTCCAAAACGTATCTCTTTGTTTTGCAGGGGGCTGAAAAGTTTTTGCGACTTTTTGCTTGTTTTTCTGAATTGTCATTTTCATGTCTGATCTGAAAACAATATTAAACAAGTCTAATACAAAGTAAGTCTGCAATAAAATTGAACACAATAAAAGCGAAGTAAGAAAAATGTAAATACTGATATGCTTTACAAGTCTAAACTATGCATGACGAGTAAAAAAACTAAAAACGTATCTTACATTATGCGTTGAATGAAGTGGATGGCCCAACTGAGATAAACAACAACCGTTAGAAAAGAAAACTGAAATGATAGAACGGTCACATAGACAAAGAACGCATCGTAAATCCAAAAGAATATTTTAACGTAAATATTTTGATGACACAATCTAAGAATTATATTTAAATGGCTGGTGGACAAACAGTATGCGAACAAACTAGCGGACATTAGTGGACCGCTTTTAATCATAAAGTGTACAGCAAAACGAGCATTTTTGCTCAATCGGAGTGGAATATTTTCATCACCTGTCCAGAAAACAATTTTACAAATTATAATTTTATACTGTTAGGCTAACCAAATAAAATAAACAATTTAGAGGCTAGAGAGCCTTAAATAATTAAAAGCTTACCGTAAATTTGAATCAAATTGAAGATTCCATTAAGAGCAATGGCCACTTCGTCTGAATAGAAATAATTATTGATTTGATCGCTGACACCTGCAAGCATTGTAATTGTAACTACTAATCCTCGCAATGCACGACTCGAAGATCCACCGTTTTTCATTTCAATTGCAACGTAAAATCCAGATATCGCTTTAAGAATCGCGTAGATAAAATGAAGCCAGAATGTTTTTTCCCATTTTTTTCTCTTCAAATCGCTGAGTTTCTCTACTTGCCTTTTTTTCTTATTCCAAGTGAAAGGCAATAAATTAAAATAGTTTGGTAGTTTTGTAAGTTCTTCCAGATTATTGTAAAGAAATTCGCCGTCCATTTCCACAAATAAAAGCTCAATACAATTCTAACATCAACAGTTTTTTTATTTAACAATCAGTTAAGAACTTTACCGTTCGTTATGTGAGATAGACAATGCATGAAGACAAGTAAATGGATTGAGTGTGAAGCTTTATACGTTATAAAACAATAAACTGAATATTTGGTTTTTACGTATAAATATGGAATGTAAGCATGTAACCTGTTTTCCACCTGTGCTGCACACATTTGAAATTGAAATATGCAAAGGCAGTCTGTCTTTATATCGTACGGATCAACTTCTGTTGTATTGATTAAATAATTACTTGTTTAAATGAAGTGGTGCATTCAGCAACAATATCCGTAAAATATTAATAGTTGTCTACAGGATTTCCATCGATGCGCAAATAGAAAATTTATAAAGCATGTAAGATTCTACCTGAACTTTCGTACTGTCTATGTCTATCCTACCAATACTTTATATCATCAGACTGTTGCAAACATTGACAATGTGACAGTGTGAACAGTATCCAAATAGAAGGATATAAAGGAAGACTTACCTGAGAGTTAGGAGACAGACACCTCTTCAATAATTTAAGCTCAGTTTTACTGCAAAGGTACTGGACGTGGTCACTTCATGTACGTATTGCAAGGACGACAGACTTTCCCAATAACAATACATACAATTAAATTATGAATGGTTCATTAAATGTACACTATTGAGTTTTAAAAATGTTAACGTCCATAATAAATCGTTCAGTTTACTTGCATTTCCTCAATCCCACGATAGAAATAATAACCAATACAAAAACAATACTCCTATATATTCAAACCACTGATGTTTTAACTTGCTTTTTTCATGCACTTTTATCATAGTAAATTCTAAAATTTACAATTTCCTTTAGACATACAGTGCTCGTACAAATAACTGCAAATTTTAAAGCCTAGAAACTACTAATAAAATATCGGCAAATACAAGAAGGAGTATTTGTAATGATGTGAGTGACAAAGCTCTATCTTATTTCATGGGCCAAAGAAATTCACATCAGATTTGTACAGGCACGTAACTAGGATCGTAAACTAAGGGGGTGCACAGCAATGGTTTTTCTATTGTGATTTGGTTGACAAAAACAGGCTTCAATTTACTTGATGATTTCTTGAATTCTTGAAATCATATTTGCCTTACCTCTTAATACAGATGGTAGCTATAGCACCGACAGCATGCAGGATATCTTATTAGTAGGTAATTAAGGCTCTGCGGCATAATCTCCATGGTGTCCCATGAAGCCTGAAATCACTGCTTAATTTCTTAATTTTTAATTCAACGCTCACTCTTGTTAGAATGGATCCAGAGGATTGTGGTTGGTACCAATGGAAAGGTCATTTCTTGGCGGAGTAATAGAGGTCCCTATGTTTAGACATCGGTTCACTCGTTTGGATCCCATGAGGCTTTGAATATAAGTGTTTGTACAAAGGGCGCATTCAAAGCCTCGTGGTAGCCAAACGGGTGGACCGATGTCTAAACATAGGGACCTCTATTACTCCGCCAAGAAATGACCTTTCCATTGGTACCCACCACAATCTTCTGGATCCATTCTAACAAGAGTGAGGGTTGAATTAAAAACAGAAATGCAATCGAAATTATTAATCATCTTTGAGGGGGAATACATTGCAGAAACAGTTGCTCATAACAATACAATACAACGCTATCATCTAGTATCTGAGCTGAGATTTTCATGTTTATTGCTCAAAACAAATGTTGGGGCACGTTGAAACTCAATTATACCAAATGTTGGGGCACGTTGAAACTCAATTTTACCAAATGTTTGGTTATTGCCACAGATGCCAACAAGAACATAACATTCTCAACAGCTAATTCCACGTGACTTCGTCTCCGAAATATAAAATTGTCTTTGTCTTTTAGTTTGCTTTGTCTGTGAGTTGTTTTCTGTTTTTTGTGAATTTGTGAAGTGATTTCTGTGTTTGGTCTTTGCAGCATAAAGGTAAATATTCTTGTTGTATCAACGTATTTTTGTTCTTCATAATTTTAGAAATGCATGTTTTTTATATTGTGTGAAAATTTGTTTTTTAGGTGTGAAAATTTGTTTTTTAGGTGTGAAAATTTATGATTTTTATGTATGAAAATGTGTAATTTTTATGTGTGATAAATGTATTTGACGCTTGACTGCGTGACGGACAAAAACTAAAACCGAAATGTAAAAACTGATAGCAAAGATTTATAATGTTTTATGAAATCTAGCATTAATATCAATGAGATAAACTCCTTTTCGGTGACATAAAATACACACATCCCAAAGTGAGAAATCGATTAAAATTCCTGTCGCAAGATATAGTCTTTCTATGTATTAAATAGTGTGAATTTCATTTTATTGGATCAGATACCGGATATGTATATCCTAAAATATAAATATACCGGATATGCATATCCTAAAAATACAAATGTACCGGATATGTATATCTTACAAATACAAATGTAAAATATTATTATGTATATTATAGTATAATGTAATAATATACTAATATAATATACTAATATATATTTAATAGAAAAAACTTAAATAATACTCTATTCCTGCAGTCAATTATTTTGTAGAAGTATATTCCATAAAGTCATTCAATATTAGTTTATTATTTTTCAAGTATTACTTCTGAAATGCATCTTTAAAATTTGTTGATAGTATTGAAAAAATGGGGCGCTCCAGTCAAATACCCTTATCTCGGAAGAGAAAACTCTCGAAACGTGCTTGTAAATTAAGACAACAGTTTATCAAGAAAGCCATTGAAAGAAATCTGGATATTGAAACAACTGCGGATATTGAAACAAATCAGGATGTTGAAACAAATCCGGATATTGAAACGCTTCCAGATATTGAATTAAATACAAATAATGGAAAAGATCCAGGCATTGAATTAAATACAGACATAAATTTAAATCCATATGTTGAAACAAATCAAGTCATTGAAAGTAAAGAAAACGAAAGAGTGATCATTGACTTACAATGCTTGGAATCCCTCGTAAATAAAGGAGTAGCACATGCCAAAGATTGCACGACATGTGCTTTTGAAGTAAAAAGTGCATCCAGTAAAATCCTGGAGTTACACTGCAAATCCTGCTTGTTCTCGTGCGTACAAAAGAAAGATGATCCAGAGAGCCATGCATTAACATTTGAAAACGCCCTTGTTATTGGATCATACTGTGGAGGAATAGGCTATAACGCTGTAAGATTTCTTTTAAATTCGGCTGAGATACAAATGATCAATAGTAGAACTTTTCGAAAAGCGGAAGAAAAAGTTGGTCCAATTATTAAAGAACAGCTTGATAAAGAGCTAAAGCTTAACATCAGTGAAGAAAAGAAGCTAGCATTGGAAAACGAAGAGTTTTATTTAATTGATGGTAAAAAAATACCATTTATTACGGTAATTGTCGACGGTGGATGGGCTAAACGTTCATACGGTCATTCGTATAACTCCAATTCAGGATGCGCAGTAATTATTGGGGCTAGAACTAAAAAAGTTTTATTCATGGGATCTCGCGTGAAAACTTGCTGCATTTGTGATAAGATCGGAAAGACAGCTCCTAAACATTTGTGCTATAAAAACTGGTTCGTAAATCAAAGCTTACGGCAACTTTTTATGACACAATTATTTTTCCAATATACATAATAAAAGTTTACTATATGGTTGTTAACATTTTTAGGACCGATTCTTCCCAAGCTATGGAGGCCAATATAATAGTAAGTGGATTTCAAGAAAGTTATAAAGAACATGAAATAATCTACAAATACGTCATTGGTGACGCGGATTCTTCAGTGTACGCCCAATTGCAATCTCAAGTAGTGTACCCCAGACGAATACCGATCGAAAAAATCGATTGCTCTAATCATGCAGTCAGAGGCCTAAATACCAAAATATACTCCATAGTGAATAATACTTCGTTTCCTAAGGCCGACCGAGATCGAGTCATGAAGCATATAAATAGGTATGGAAATGACGGAAACCCTCTTATACTCTTATAATAAAATATAATTAAAAAATATACAATTAATTGTTATTTTTTTGCTAGGTTTGGTAAAGACATGCGTGCAGCGATCACATATAATAGTAAACACAGATTCTCTACTGATCCTGCAATCAAAACATCAGCCCTTACATTAGCTACTGATATTTCGAATATCCCAGCTCATGTTTTTGGTGATCATGCAAAATGCAAAAAATATTTTTGTAAGGGAGGAGGAGAAGACTGCTATAAAACTTTTATATCTACACCAGCTGGAATTGAATTACTGAGTTCATTCAGACGATTAGCTAATCGAGCTCCCCGCTTAATCTATGACACTACCAGCAATCACGCTGAGTCATTTATGTCAATTGCCAGTAAGTATATTTCGGGAAAGCGTGTCAATTATTCACAAAGAGGCAGTTATGTTCGACGCATTCAGGCAGCAGTTTTAGCCTTTAACAATGGCCCTTTTTGGCCTTTGAAAAGGTTAAATACGTCCGAAAAAAGGTGCCGAATTTGGAATAATGCGGAAAAGTATTTCAAACGCACAAAGAAACAAATAAAGAAAAAATCAAAAACTGGACCTTTTGGAAGATGCGCCAAAAAGAACTTTACTGCCGACGCACAAAAAAATTACGGACCATTTGTAAATCAAGGTAATTTGACAGATTCTGAGTCACAAGTAGCAGTGGCCTCCTTGATTTCTGAGTTGCAAGTGACAGTAGAGACCAGAGATCAAATTCAAATAGATACAGTAGGCCAGATTTATAACGAGAAGTGGAAATTGCAGCGAAGAAATAGGCTTACCGCCAGCCACGCAGGAAAAATCTACAAACTCAGGGACAACACGAATAATCGTTGTACATTAAAAGCATTACTATATCCTCATGATTTAAGTAAAAATGAAAACATTATCAGAGGTATAAATCTTGAGCCAGCAGCTAAATCGCTCTACTCTCTTTTATATGACACTGAAGTGATAGAATGTGGATTATTCATTGATATTGAAAATGGTGTTCTTGGTGCTTCTCCTGACGGCCTAATCGGTACTGATGGAATCTTGGAAATTAAATGTCCTAATTGCAAAGTGGATCAAATACCCTGTAGGAAAGATAAATATTTAGTAAAAATTGAAGATAAATTGCAATTGAACCGCAATCATGCTTACTTTCATCAAGTGATTATGCAATTATACGTAACAGGAAAAACATTCTGCGACTTTTTCGTCTATTACGAAAATTCAAATGAAGAAGCCATTTCCCATTTCAAGGAACGCATTTTTAAAGATAAAGATACAGATGCTCTTTGGAAAAAAATGAAAGAGAAATTGTTGAAGTTCTATACTTTAGACATGGCTCCAGAAATTGTTGACCCAGTTTTCCCGACCACAAAACAGTTCCGAACACCCGAATATCGAAAGGCTGCAATAGTGAAAAATAGGAATCAATCAACCAAGACAGATATTTCAAGCACAGTTTTTCAATCCTAAAACGTAGTAAGGCTTATTGTGATAATTAGTTATTAAAGTATTGTTGCAAAGTTCAATCATTTTCAGGTTATCTTTATAATACATATATCATTGTTTACCAAAATTCTAATAACTCAGCATTACACAATATTACCTATTATTCAACAGAATTATAGCCAATACATAATTGATACATATTATAATACTACCCAATTATAGATAAAATATAGAATAATGATTTGATAATCAAAGAGTAACTATAAGTACGGAAAATTTTATTAGCCACAGTAAAGATCTTGCATTGATCAAAACGTATACCTAGGTGTATATTGTGTGCTGTATAATGTAAATTGTATTTGTTGTACACTTTGTATTATTGATTGTTTAGTTTTACTATGTCTCCTTGTTTACCTACAAAAAATACGGCATTTATACATTTGTAATACGGCATTTATAAATTGTGCAATCGTTACCCCCTCATAAATCATATAAATGATTAATTTACTTATTTCACCAGGGTGATTTCGATTTTTATTATGCAGTGATTTTATGAAAATACAAACATGCCGTAGAGCCTTAAGTTAAAATGCATTGATATTGACTGATTATATATGCGACATTCAAGTTTTAACTACTTTTCATGCACACAGAATACATCTGGAAAGGGATACGAAAGGATACGGAAGGAATGCACATGATTGTGATGCCCATACTTGTAAATTGTAGATATACCCTTGATCAAGGCTTCAATTTTCTTGCTGATAAAATATTTATTAGCACTATCTGATTAATTGATTATACACAGATGCAGTTGAATGAAACCCAGGAAACTGAAAAAAAACTTTGGGTTGATTTGCATATTATTATAACACGCATTATATTCTAGAAAGTTGAATACGTTTTTAATAATAACCTCGAAATATTAACGGGTCTATAATATTTCGACTTAGGTAATATACATATTATATAGCCGCAGGGGCGTATCCAAGTCACAAATCTGGGCTTGAGCAAAAACATGGTTTCAAGCAAAAACGAATTCAACCTACTTGATATTCACAACATGTACTATATTACCTGGGTAAGCAATTTTGACTACTGAACTTTAAACCTCAATAAATCATAAACCGGGTAATTTCTGGTTATTTGGTCAACGGGGTATGATTGGTAGAGGGCTTTGGTCTACCAGATGCTGTTTAAAACCTCTGTCCCAAATGGTGCCCCGAGAATCCCTTGTATATTACTGTAGGGATTAATGAGCGATCTGAACGCATAAATTGAACGGGTGCAATGTGATACCCAACATTATATGCGCTCAAACCGCGTTGGCAAAAAACGAAAATTTGCTTTCTTGAACTAACACACATTTCTTCTCTACCTTCAATTCCATTATTAAATAAGAAAAATAAAAATAAAATAAAAAAAATTGTCAACGCGACGCGCTTTGATCGCATATAATGTTGTGTAATCTAATCACATTGTGTCTATGCTCATCAATGTTCAAAACGATGCTCTACAAGATGTGTATAGTGGTTCATTGCAAAATATCTGTAACTTCTCTGAAATAGAGCTAATTAGGGGAAGTCCAGCCCATGTATAAGCTCCTACTGTCATTGTAGATTGGACACGCGGTATAGTTGCAACCCTCAGTATATCCGTTTCGTAAGATACGCTATTGTACAAGAATAGTTGTAATAATAAATATAGTCAAAATGACAATTTTTATAGTTTATTTGATAATTTTTTACAATAGAGATATATTATAATAAATAATATAACTTTGAGCTCGACCTCCATTTTTTTAGCTTTTTCAGCCACTAAACTTAAAATAACAAATACAATTTGCAGTATTAAACATTTGAGCATTTGTGAAGTGTTGTTGAATTTTATTGCGTACTTCCATTTCCATTACAAAGGTATTCTGAGAACTAATTCTGAGAGATATCATTAAATATTTACACTCTTTGTATGTTATGTGTATGCTTTTTAGAAATACATACAATCTACCTAATACTAAAGTAAGACAATAATGATAGCATACTACCATACGTACTACCAACATATAATTTTCTTTTGTTAATACAGATTGAGGGTAATTTTGATAATCGACAAAATTGGGGTTAGTTAATTGACAACTCTCAAATAGAAGTTTAGATTTCATGATTCACAGCTATATCCCCATTTAAATTAATTGCTATATATACCCACATGTCTAACGATAGGCGTAACCAGAATTTGGTTTTATACGAGGGCAAGCTGCCACTATGAGGTACAAATGTGCTCATTATCGCACGTAGTGCGAAAAATTTGAGCTTTGGGCCAAAATCAACCAAAAATGGATAATATTCTCGCCTATAGCGAAAATTTTTGCTGTTTTGTGACGTTTTAATGCCATAATATTTATTGGGATTTCGCTGGGGGATTTCCCCCTGGCTACTTCAATGGTCTAGACTCTTACGTTTTCTACAAACAACATGCTTTAATGTGAACTTCATAATACCTAATTGTGAAATCATCATACTCTGAATTCTTTATTTTTATATATCTATATATTAATAAGGCTTTAATCGTTTTTTTAAACATTCTACTTACAAATAGTATAACCAATAATACATTAAGTATTAACATGAAGGTACAACAAATAATATTGAATATGTCTTTAGTCTTAATTAACCTTACCATAAGTTCAAAATCTCCATGTTGGATTATTTTTTACTTTTTTGGTAGGTATTAAAGTATTAATTATTCATTGAACTTTTTACTTTTAAATAGATACTACTACGATTAAAGACTTACAACTACAACACTACTTAAATACTAAATGCACAACTTTTATATTGCTTAACTCTCATTTTAAAAAATGGGCTTGCAGAACTAGGTACCTTCTATTCTATTCTTAGTTATAAAAACCCAACATTCTTAACTAAAACCACAACAGTAATTTCATGGTTGTTTTTGCTATTCCTTGAAATAGAGCAAGTGAGGTTGCTCTATTTATATGAATAAATGGAGCTATATGAACTGTGAAAGAGAGCAGAGAATTAGCTACTAAATGATCCTCTTTGAGCACAGAGCAAAGTTTGAACTGTCGAATGCAAACTAATGACGTTTTAGTGTATACATATGTTATAGAAAGAGCTATGGGAAAACTAACAGAGGTAAAAGCTGCAGACATCATTGGTAACAGAAAATTGATATAACCATGTGAAAATTTGAAGCTGATAATTGAATAATAACCAAAGATCATAACTAATGACGCGGAAATAAAACTTCCTGTCACGACAAACGTTGAAAGCTTTTCAATCATTCTATTGTGAAGCAAAGCAACATAATTGAAAATTTTCAAGCTCTTCAGGAAGCATTTTCTTTGCTTCATCTGCTTCTCCCTATACAAAATTTCTTTTCTATTTTCGGTTATTGCACTTTTCATATCAGATCTAGGAAAATATCAAAAATTTCAAAAATATTTCAATAAATAGCAAGATTGGTTGGCTTTATATTTCTTACAACTTACGTGATGATTTTGATGAAATAAATTGACCAGGTGAGATAAATGACTGTTGCGATAAAATAAAACTGGAACACTAGTACGGTCATGTAGACACAAAATGCTTCATAGATCCAAAATGCAACTTTAACATAAATATTATTCTGAAAGATGTGAAATAATATATTTGAATGGCTGGAATACAAACAGTAGGCGAACAACGTTGAAAACATCGGAGGACCACTTCTTGATACACATTGAGTAGCAAATCGAACATTTCTGCTTAATTGAAAAGGTGTTGCTTTATCCACTGTTTAGAGTAAGAAAATCATTGACAAAATATGACAGCTTTTCTCTACCAATTTTAAACATTTTTTAATGTACAAAAAATTTACCAAATCTCTGGGACAGAAGGAGTACCCCATTTAAGGAGAATGTTACTTCGGCAGAATAGAAATAGTTGTTCATTTGACAGCTAAGACCCGCAAGCATAAAACATATTGCGACCAGTCCTCTCAAAGCTTGACTCGAAGATCCACTTTTCTTCATTTCAATAGCAATGTAGAATCCAGAAATAATTTTGAGAAGTATGTAAATAACATGAAACCAAAATATTCCATTCCAAATTTTTCTTTTTGAATCGTGCAGTTTGTCAAATCGCTTTTGCCTCTTGTTCCATGTAAAGGGCAATAAATTTAAATAATTTGTCACCTTTGACATGAAACCCAACTGGTCGAGCAGAAATTCTCCGTCCATTTCAAAATATCTTTTGTTTTCTGACAACTCTTTCAAAAACCGTTTTTGATTAGATATTTTGAATATTATTCCTGTCCGTATACAGTCGTTATTGTTCACAAGTGAAAAGTTTTTAAAGTGTTTTGTGCTATTATGCCATAAAACTTAAAATATGTTGCTCAAAAGTTTTCTTGTAAACTATGACCTATGCCAAAAAAAATGGAGATACTGATAAGTGATATTAGAATTTACAATTGATATGAAATAATGCGAAGAATGCGTTCCCTATACTTGCGATCAAAAATCTTAAGTTTATCTTGTGCGATTTACAATAGGATTGAAAGTAGTACCTATTGACATTTTACAAGCAAGTTAGAATTACCAGAGCACGGATAAAGTAAACATATCAAATTATACGCACCATTTATTTCTTTGTATAGGTAAGGTAAGTAACTATTAGGTATAGAATCAGAAAACCCATAAACCAGGGTAGGGTTTTTGATGGGTTTTGGGTCCACAAAAAAGCGAAAAACTCTCCCAAAGTGTGATTTTGGATGACCGGTTCAAATAAGCCACAATAAAGGGTAATTACAGTCTTACAGTTTACCCTTATCCAAATTCTGGATATAATATATCCTAGGTATGCAATTAATAAATCAATTCAACTATATTATATTTCTAAAAAAATATGTAATATGGGCAATTTAAAACTCATGATTAGATTGAGATTTAGGGCAAAATATAATGATAAAATGAGATCTTTCTTAATATTAAGCATATAATATTAAGAATAGAATGAGAAAATGTACATTCAAAATACATTGATATTAATGGCACATACATAACATTATTTGCAAATGAATGCAGTAGAGGCTGACAATTAATTATATAAATCTAACATCTCCATGAAAAACCAAAAATTCAGAACTTTTAGTTTCTTGCTTAGAATGTAAGAAATAGATCGATACCTTCAGTATGTTTATTGTAGTCTAAATAAAGGAGTACATAACCTAATAAATTGATATCCATTAAATACACTACTATTTCCAAAGAAACAACTACTAACTTCAAGGTTCTGGGATAAACAGTATTTTCACAGGAAATTTGTATAAGCTTTAACAATTATACAAATATTCCTAAAGCATGAACGTATCTAGGGGATGTACGTTCACCCCATAATATATTTCTACAATGATGAACTATACATGCACTTTATAGATTTTGAAAATAATTTTTCTAATAAGAAACTAGTTGTACTTTGTTTCGGCACGTAACTAGGATCGTAAGCTGGGGTGCACAGCAAGGTCTTTTTACAGAAATTAATTAATGATAGAGCAAAATTCTACTATCAAGTATAGTAATTGACAGCATCTTTTTTACTTTTTGAAATTTTATGGTAAAATACGCTATTTTTTTTGAGATAGCAAACGCATTCTGGGGGGTGCACGTGCACCCCCTCTAGATACGTGCCTGACCTTGTTTCATTTTTATTTGCCTACATCAAACTTTTATTCTAGTCATTATATATATAACATCAACATATTTTTAAAATAATAAATTATTCTGTTAATTAAGGAGGAATGTGGGACTTCAGAGAAATGCTGCGATGATCATTATACACTCTGTAGTGTCTGTAGTAAGAATATAAACCTATGGGTGGTACTGATTTTGTATTGCTATACAGTTAAAGACTGTCATGCAATGCAATAAATTAAATGACATTAATTTATGATGAGATGTGCAAAGTTATTTTTATTTATGAAAAAATAATACAACACCGAATTAAATTAAAATGTACAAAGTACCTGTACCCTTATTTTTAATTTTATAGGGGTCCTCCTCTCCTCTTCATAAAACGATACCAGTGAATAACAATATCAAATAGTTAACAATTTCCCCTTCGTTTGTAGGTTTTATGGTAAGCCAGTCAAAATAGTGATGGTTCATAATGAAACAATTCCGGTTGAGACTCCTGTTGTCCCGGGCCCTGTGTATTTCGACGACGTTTTGGCTGGTGGTCTCCAGTGTGCATCGCCTTATAATGTGAATCCATATTACCCTTCTGGGCAAAAGCTTTGCCACAAGCCTGGCATACGTAGTCTTTGATGCCGGTATGGGTGATTTCGTGGGCTTTGCACTGCTGTGAATTTGTGAACTTTCTTTCGCACAATTTACACTGGAATTTCTTTTCCAGATGACATTTCATGTGTGTCTTTAGATAGTCCATGTCTTTGAAGCCTTTACCACACGTATCGCAAATGCACTTTTTCTCTTCCGAATGTCTTCTGATGTGTTTTGTAAGAAAACTGTTATGAATGAATACTCCAGGGCACAAATGACATCTGTACAACAGACTCGGATCTTTGTGAATGATAGAATGATTCCTTAACCCGTCTCTACTAATGAAGACCTTTTCGCAAGACAGACATGGGTATTTCTTTGGTTGAGCAATGGGATCTGGATGGTCAGATTTCATGTGTTGTAGTAAATCGATTGAATTGCTGTAAACATTTGGACAAAATGCACAAGTAAACGGATTTGGACCTAAATGTGCCACAGCGTAATGCGCTTGGATTTCTTCTTCTAGATTGTAGCCTTTCCCACAAAACTTACAAACGTGAAGATATCGAGCTATGGCTCTACTGCGCTTCTTTTGAGAAACAATTAAGTTTTTGTGGGACAACTCATGTGTTTCCCACCTTTTAAATGATGTGAGCATTGTACCACATATTGTACACGGATAACCACCTTCATTGTGGTGGTGGATCTTGTGCTTTCTAAGGCTGCAGGCGTGAGCAAAAGAGGTATCACATTTGTCACACTTGTATCGTTTTGTCTCAGAGTGTTTATCCATGTGCATATTGAGCCAATTTTTTAAAGGAAATTTCATTTCACATATTGTACAGCTAAATAATAAACTTTGGTCACCGTGCATCATCATATGGTATTTTAATGTGTACTTGCTGGAAAAACTTTTCTCACATACGTCACATTTCGATCTTGGTTTTTTATAAGGATCCCTGTGACGTTCTCTTGTGTGTTGCTTCAAGTCTACAGAATTGGTGTAAACTTCGGGACAAAATGCACAAGTGAATGGATTTGGCTCTTGATGTGCTACAGAATAATGTGCAGTGAGGTCTTCTTCCTTCACATATCTTTTGCCGCAGAAACTGCACGGGTATTTCATGGTTATTTTCTTTACTTTCTCTGAAGCATGACTTCCGGAATGCTCTGTCAGGGCTCTTTTTGTGGAGAATTTCTTATCGCATTTTGTACAGTGGTATGGTTTTTTGTCTTCTGAAAACATAAATTAACTGATTAAACACAGATTGTCTTTTGGTCTAATTAGTGGTTACAGTTCGCGTCATGCCGTCGTGTCATGGTGGATTTAATCAGGTTAATTTTAAAACAGTGAAAAGTGTTACTGGTTAATATATGTTTACCTGTATGAAACTTTAAAACGTGTAATTTCATTTTTTGCTCTGTAGCAAAAGTAGCTCTACAAGTTTCTTCAGCACATTGTATTCTAGTGTTGGAGTTAATATTCCCAGCAACTAATTTAGCTTCACTGCAACGCTTTTCTTTAATTCTCACAGTTTTTTGCGTTTCTCCCACTTTCCTTCCTCTCGAATTTGCAGCTTTGATATGACGAGTCTCTCGTTCTACATTTGTAATATTGGAAGAATCCGAGACTTCACTGTCATCTCTTTCATCATCGTTATAGTTATTCTCATATTTAATTCTTTTCTTTCTCTTCCTCATGGAACGTCTGTGAAGCGAGGGTCCTGCAGTTTTATTTAATTCATCCGTACTGCCTTCAATTGGTTGATTGTCTGAAACGAAAAAAATGTGCAAATGACCCATTAAAAATGAAATTGAAAAAAATAGTACTTATTACAAACAGAAGTCTTACAGCAACATAATTTTTGTTGATCCCTCAGAGAGATATTAGTGAAGTTCCCTAATTTTAGTTTAAGAATAATTATTTTTAATGTTGGTTTAACTTCTAAAAGTGGACCCTTGTAACGTGTCTTTCATGATCAATAAAGTAATAATAATTAACAAGTTTATGGGACAGGGGCAAACGTAACATTTTTCAATAAACCCTATTTGTACGACTGTAACCCTACTATTATTTGCTATAATTAATAAACAAATAAACTTGCATCAGTATGTAAGTTGTCAATTTCAAAATTGCATTTTACCTATTTCCCAATCATTATCCTCGAAGTTTAAATCCTCTACTTCTTGTTTAACAATCTCAAGTTTTGTTGGAGCAAGAATTTTTACAGATTGGCCTTCTGTGCGTTCTTCCAACTCTTTTTCCAATTCCTCAGGTGATAAACCATCTACTTGTTGAGACTGAAGTACATGTCTCAAAACAGCTAAAGATACAAAGACAAAAAATATTCTTAAGCGATATGTAAAGAAGTGTAATAAATATTCTAGTGTGAAGGTTTGATAAAATTTATTAAACAAAACTTGTCCGCTGGGCGCTATATTAGAAAGTGGTCGGTTGCAACATTTTAATGAACTTACAATTAGAATTTTTACGAAATTGGTATATTTTTTGGGTTGCAACATTTATTTTGGACTTAATAACTTATTACCCAAAGCACCCCACAACTTGTCTCACAGCATCCTATAACATGCATTACATTACCCCCAATCATCCTAAAACGTGTCTAACATCACCAATTGTTTACCGAGTCTCCCGTTTACTTGGGACTGGGAGACTGGTTAACCCTATCTACTCCGGGTATTCCGTATAAGTAACCCCGTTTACTCGGGGGTGGCAACGATTATCTCTGGACAGCGGCTATTATCTTATTTTAACTTATTGTTAGACATCTTCATCACATTCTACTTGATATTTTTGATTTTAAAATCCAAAATAAATGTTGTAACGCTAAAAATATTCTAGGCTTCTAGGTCCAATGTTGCAACTCAAAACAAGATTTAAATTTCACAAGTCCGCTCGCTCTCCGCTGTCACCACTCCAACACATTGGTCTTTTTCAAAAATTAATTACCTGTATAAATGATTTCCACCATATGGTTGTATGAATACTGTGGAATCTTTTTTGATTCAGCTGTTTCCAGAAAGACTGAAACTCTTTCATGAATGACACTTGGTTTTGACTTATCTTCTATCAGCTGGTAATTTAAATTGAGATGTTTACGAATTTCTGTCGACAACTGGAAAATTCGATTTTGAAAAGACTGTATCTGCTTCCACATAAATCCTATATCTCGAACTATTTGTTGACACGAACAACAAAAATTGACATTTCGGAAATAGTTAAGCAAGAGTCCACTTTTACTACCAAATAAAACATCGCAAATTGCTTCTGAACACTCTATGTTCCATGAATCAAAAATATTGGAAAAGTTTAATGACTTTTTAGTACTTTTGATGCTTATGCCCTTTTCTTTTGCCAAATTTCGACAAATTACGCATTTACTTTTTCCTGACACCATTGTTAAATTTTTAAGAGGAAACTAATTGCTTGTGTGTTGTGTGTGATATTGTAATGTCCTAATATTTTTGGCTGTTTGAATTGACATAAGAAACGCGCCTACGGAGTACCTAAATATAACCTTGATCATTCTTCTCAATATCTCATTTCCCAAATTCCATTTGTTTTGTATTTAATATTCTTTCGAAATATAACTCCCCCCCCCCCAAATTAAGTTGGAAGGCAAAAAAATGCCCTGGGTATTCGCTTGTATAATTTTAATTTTTAAAATGGCATAAGTGCATTGAAACCGAACTTAAAAAAATTAGTTACAGGTGTGAAAGTCAAGTACAAATTGTAATCTTCATAAATCCGGCAGCATGTTGTCAAAAAACAGTTTAGAACCAGGCCAGTGAAGAGCGATTGACACAATTTTGAGTAGGCCCTTATGCATGGAAGCGAAACGAAATCTCGCTCTGGTTAGTTCTATATGTAATTAAATGTCACATGTTAAATTTATTTGTCGAAATTGACAAATACATGCTGCATTTATTTGTCGAGATTGACAAATACATGCTGCATTTATTTGTCGAAATTGACAAATACATGCTGCATTTATTTGTCGAAATGAAAATCTTCCTCAATAATTAATTACGTTACATTACAGTGAGAAAACAAATGGAAAGTTACAATTTATTGATTCTATAAAACAGTATTACAATTACAATACCGGATTAATTTCAAATGTATAAATGAAATACTTAGACCCTCATTGTTAAGCTCTAGTGGTCCCCTTGCCATAAAATTATTGCAGTCGCCTCTGCGATAACATTGATAACAATATCAATAAGTTAAGTTAATAGTTGTTTCCGTTGTTTGTCCGTAGGCTTCACAAAATTGTGATTGTTCATAATGCACGGTTTCCTTCTGCTTCTTCTGTTTGCTTTGACTACTCCTTGGCGGTGGTGGGTCTTCTGAGTGCATCTGTTTATAATGTGCATCCATATTACCTTTCTGGTTAAAAGCTTTTCCACAAGCTTGACAAATGTAAGCTTTAACACCACTGTGAACAGTCTCGTGCCTTTTAAGATGTTGTGCATTTGTAAATTTTCTATCACATAATTTACATGGGAATTGTTTCTCCAGGTGGATTTTCATGTGTGACTTTAAGTAGTCCAAGTCTTTGAAGCCTTTGCCACACGTTTGACATATACACTTTTTCTCTTCAGAATGCCTTCTTAAATGCTTTCTTAGATAACTGCTTTGAATGAACACTCCAGGACAAATGTGACATCTGAATAATAAACTTGGGTCCTTGTGAATTGCAGAATGATTTTTTAATCCGTAATTTGTAATAAACACCTTATCACACGATTCACATGGGTATTTTTTTTCATTAGCGTTAGCAAAGGGATCTGGATGGTCAGTTTTCATGTGTTGTTGTAAATCGAGTGAATTGCTATAAATGTTTGGGCAAAATGCACAAGTAAATGGATTTGGACCTAAATGTGCAACAGCGTAATGAGCATTGATTTCTTCTTCTTTGTTATAGCCTTTAGCACAAAATTTACAAACGTGGCGATAACCACCGGATGATTTGCTGGATTTGATTTTTCTAGCTGTTATATTTTTGTGGGACATATCGTGTTGTGTCCATCTTTGCAGTGTGGTGAACATCACACCGCATATTGCACACGGGTATCCATTTTCATTGTGGTGGTGGATCTTATGTTTTTCCAGATTTCTTTCACGAGGAAAACTTTTGTCACATTTGTCGCACTTGTATTGCTTAGTTTCTAAGTGTTTCTTCATATGGATGTTAAGTAAGGTTCGTGCAGCGTATTTCTTATCACACACAGAACAGCTAAACAACAAACTTGGGTCCCCATGTATCTTCCTGTGGGATTTTAACGTGTACTTGGTGGAAAAGCTTTTCCCACACACGTCACATTGTAAGGTTGGGTCTCGATGTATTTTGGTATGTCGCTTCAAATCTACACAGTTGGTATACACTTCAGGACAAAACGCACATGCAAATGGGTTTGGCTCCTGATGTGCTTCGGAATAATGTTTGGTGAGATCTTCTTCCCTTAAGTATTTTTTTCCACAGAAGGTGCAACGATAAGTTACTGTTTTCTGTTTTACTGTTTTAAAAGGATGGCTTCGTGAATGCTTGCTCAGAACTCTTTTTGTAGAAAACCTCTTGCCGCACTCAGTACACTGATATGGTTTCCTGTCCCCTACACAAATCAATACTGTTTCAAACATAATTAATTCAACATTACATTTATTAATGCCCTAAATAGTAAATCGCTCATTTGTACTAGACACCTTGATCCCAAAAATTCACTTTTTCTTAGGCTATACTAAATACTATTATTCATTAATAAAAATGACACATCAAGTCCAAGTGTGAACTTTGAAGGGCAGTTAACAAAACGATTAATAAAAAAATATTAGACAATTATAAATATGCTTTACCGTTGTGAAATCTGAAAACATGTATTTTCATTTTTTGTTCTGTAGTAAACGTAGCCTGACAAGTGACTTCTGTACAATTTACTCGAGTTTCACTTTCGTCACCAGTATTAGATTTTGTTCCTGTAAGAATTCGTTCGTCGATTATTCCAACTCTTGATTTTTGTCCTGATTGCGTGCCTCTTGACTTTGAAGGCCTAAAATTACGCATTTTAGGTGTTCTGCTTTGAAAAGAAATATCCGAAGAATCGGAAATGGAAACTTCACTATCAATATCATCCCACTCATCATCGTTATCTTCGTATTTAATATGTTTATTTCTTTTCCTAGTTGAAATGTCATTTAGAGGGGTGTTAACAGTTCCATCGACTTCATCCGCACTGTTATCGGTTAGCATACCCTTGTCTGAAAATAATAAAAATTCTAAATTATGTTATTTGTTGTAATTATTGCTATAACCGACGACAAACAACACATTCATTGTTAAAATAGAATTATTTACTATAAATTACGATACTCAAATTGCTCATACAATGTTTTATGTCACGTACATAATTTGGTATAAAAAATATGTTTTGTAATAAGTGTTAAAGATGCCAAGTTCGAAATATATTTTACCTATGCCCCAATCAATGTCTTCTAAATTCAAATCTTCTACTTCTACTTCTTGCTTAACAATTTCAACTTTGTTTGTTACATGGATGTTCATATTCTGACTCTGCATATCCAATCTTTTTTCCATTTCCTCCGGGGATAGATCAATCTGATCATTGATCTGGTGCGAATTAAGTGCATGTCTCAAAACGCCTAAAAATTAAATGGTAAGTTAGTGTAAAAATTATTAGCTCACAGTAATGGTGCTGTTATTGGTAGCACATCGAACGTAATATTGAAAATGCATATTTAAAAATAGTTTTTATCATAGGTAAAGAACGATAAAATTCACCTGTATAAATGATTTCGACCAAATCGTCGTACGAATACTGTGGAATCTTTTTTGATTCAGCTGTTTCCAGAAAGACTGAAACCCTTTCATGAATGACACTTGGTTTTGACTTTTCTTCTATCAGCTGGTAGTTTAAATTGAGATGTTTACGAATTTCTGTAGACAGCTGGAAAATTCGATTTTGAAAAGATTGTATTTGTTTCCACATAAATCCAATATCTCGAACTGTTTGTTGGCAAGAACAGCAAAACTCAGCATTTTGAAAGCACTTAAACAATTTATCGCTCTTGCTACCAAATAAAACATCACAAATTGCTTCTGTGCACTCAACTTTCCATGCAGAAAAAATATGGGAAAAATGTTTGAAAGTTTTTTGAGTATTTATAACGTTTATGCGCCTTCCTTTAGTGGATTTTCGACAAATTATGCATTTATTTCTTCCAAGTACCATGCTGGAGATAACTATGTAAACAAATTTGACAAATATTGGTGTTATATTATTTAATTTTATTTATTTTTATAAATAGTCAAAATAGCACAAAAACCCACTGTCAGTCAGTCATCAGTTGTCAGTTAACAGTTTTTGTTGGCAGTTTCATTGATTTGTTTTTTTGTGCTCTGTTCCTGTTCTATTATTAGTTGAATTGTAATCAAAAACGCGCTCTTGCTCGTCTCCTTGAGTTGATTGCCATAATTTTCATTTCATTCTCGCATGAACGGATTGTGTAGCAGTAGCTGTGTATCATATCATGTATGTATTGTGTTTTTAAGTGAGTTACACAGCCTGTATCATGATAAGATAAATATTATTTTATAAAATATCATGTATAATGCTTTGATCAAACAGCATACCTATACTATATAGATTTTTGAAATTCATTGTTCTATGCAACAATAAAAATCGATTTTATTACACTTAAAACAAGTACTTTTGGGTCAAAGTGACCACTATCAAATAGTGGCGTATTGAGGGGGGCTTAGGGGGCTGAAGACAAATCAAGACACATCCCAAAATGTTTGGACTTTACACTAGATAAAATCAGGTTTCTCCCAAAATCTAAGAAAAGAGGTTATTTTTTCCTTAAAATAGCAAAAAATCTCACAAATTTTCGCTCGATTTTGTTGGAATATTGATTGTGACCTTAATTTGCGCAAAATTGAACAAAATTTGCTACATTTTTCGCGCTACGCGCCATTTTGTTTCAATGACCATTAATTTTCACCTAAATTTGAGCAGATTTGGGCAATATTTGCTAAAACTTTGCTGCGAGCGAAAAGTTGAGAAGTTGAGATAGGTATATAACAAATGTTGGCTCAAGCCCCTTCCAAATGTGTGACCTGGATACGTCCCCAATATCAAAATAGAAACTTAATAGAGCATCCCGATGCTCATTGTCAGTCTTGATAATTGATCTGCTGCATAGTCTATTTTTTATTTTATTGTCCGGACTCCCTCGAACCAGCTAGAAGAATATAGCCGAACGGAAATATACAACGTTGTATATTGATACTCAAACTTGAGTACCTACTAGAGGTGTCGACGAGCCGAGCCAGCTCGTTGCCCGCTCGCCCGAACTCGTTTTCGGGCGAGTTCGGGCAGCAAAACTTTGCAGTTCTTTCGGGTTCGAGCGAGTTTCGGGCAACAATGGACAGCTTCGAGTCGGGTTCGGGCTCGGAATGTACAACATGGAGTCATTGAATATATTAATCAAATCTATAAATACAATCGTCAGATGAACGTTTGGATAAAAGTAATGAATCTCGTAAAAATGAAATTTGGTTTCAATTATTATTCATTTAATGATATGTAATGCAACAAAGTACGGGCTGGTTCGGGCTACAACTTTTCGAGTTCGGGCGAGTTCGGGCTTAAAATTTCCGAGTTCGAGTCGGGTTCGGGTCTCAAATTTTCGAGTTCGGGCGGGTTCGAGTTGGAAAATATCTGCCCGTTGACACCTCTAGTACCTACCTATAGTGTACTTTAACAACGTATCAACGTGTAGAGTTTCAGTCTTCGCTTTTTATTTATTTTATTTTATATTTATTTATTTATATACAGGGTGTTGATTAAGTAAATCTAACTTTTCAAAGCTTAATATCTCATATAAGCCAATAGAACTTATGAAATGCGATTAATATCAATCGATAGAATAGAGAGTGGATCAACAATCATTTTCGTATATGGGTTGTTTAACTTCGGTAATGTAATACGGTCGGAACAAGGGTTCATATAAAATGGTCCTCCATCATGTTAAAATCCACTTCACAATAATATTTAATGCAGAAAAGCTGCAATACTGTATTCCGATATATTTACGTAAGTACAGAGTACAGCTTGCTGGAAATCTAATAACTTTATAACCTATTTAACCGAAAGTATCTTCCAAAATATACCAAATAAAAGATAAAAATGGTGTGAGATTGCTGGAACCTCTGAAATTTTGATTTAGCTAAAATTTTGGACATAAATGAACAATTAATAAATTGTTAAGCAATTAGTACGTGTTAAAAACTAACACAGGCATACGGGAAAGAAAAGAAGAGAAAGGGTCAAATAAGCCCCACAGACAAGTAAAATAAGATAGAAAACTGTTAATACTTTATTATTATAGTAGATTTTCTTAGGTGGATTTTCTGACAGTCCCTACTTAATGCACGTAGAATTCTTTTTTTGAAAAATCATAACTCGTAAGGTTTTAATTTTAGAAATGTGAAAAATAGGGAAAAGTATCTCTATCGGTAGCTTGTTTCGAAAAAAATACTCTAACTTTGTAGAAAATTTTGTTCTCTCACAATGTCACAGTCGAGGTGAAAAGCTTTTGGGGGATTCGAAGTTTCGAAGTAGGGACTATAACATGAGCAGGCCAACCAAACTGATTCTGCTGTGCATGCATGGCCATGCCATGGATGGTCCCTATACAGGCACAAGTACACATAAAATTTATTTCGTGTATACCTATTATGTGCAATCTAGGAATATATTTTTATACATGACAATTCAGCACAATATATGAGACGCATCTTTTATATCTCCAAATTCTAATAAAATAGTATGTTACTAAATACTAAGATAGGTTAATAAGAGTATTAAGGATATGAGAACGGCTTAAAAATGGGTTGCCTTCCAGCTGTGCTTAAAGTCGAAAATAAAATATAACGACCTTAGCAATGGGTGTTGTAAAATAAAAAAACGTACATACCTAGTAGTTTGCCCCGGTTCTGTTGTAGTATCGGCTGATATTAATGTATATTATCTAAAGCTTAAAATTGGAGAGGTCTCCAAACTTTGTATACTTAGAATGGAATTTCATGGAAAAAAGTTTATACGAAGCGGTAAAGAATTATTGCAGCTAGGTACTTATTTTCTTGGAATTTTAACATAGGTACTAAACTACAATAATAATATTATAAGGAAGAAAAGGTAGATTAGATAGCATACCATGCATGAGACTGCGACATTTCCTTCTTAAGCATTGTAAAGTACTTATGGCTACTATTTTTAGCACCATTTTCTTAAGGATTGTAGTGACGCTATATGCACCTGTTGGTTTTAATTTATTTATACCCGTAAAAAATTAATTAAAATGTTATATTTATATTATATTGCCACCAAGGACCTACACGTAAATAATTTTAATGGTATTAAATTAAATTGTATATAAACTCAGTTTATTGGTCAATTTTAGTTTAGTCCAACATTATTTGTTTACGTATCAATACTTATAAAATACCTGAATCCAAATTGGTTTGAAATGTTTTTCGTTAAAAGTATAACTTTTCTGCTTTTGATAGTTAACTATTGTGGGGTTACATACACAGAGGGTTTATTTGTGGAAGAAGACGAGAATGTGGTAGCTTGTCATAAAATTCATCAGATTGTAAGTAATTGTCGATGTAAAGTAAACCCATTTTAGTTTAGTCCATAATATGCCAAAGTTGAAAAAATACGTTTGTTTTATATTATTTGTTGACTCTAATCAAAACAATAATTTACAGCTTTCTCGTGTTGAAGATAAAATGAATAAAATGGAGGAAAAACTGCAACTAATGGAAGATCGCTTTAAAACAACAATGTTTAAGCAGGTAAATAGATTCTTTCTCCAAAACATCCTAACGTCCCCAACAAACCAATCTTTTTCAATGATTAAAAAGCTGCGATATAATATAATCTACATTATAAATTGGATAACACATTATTGTTAATATTGTTATTCATGACTTAATTATTTGATTGTCTTTATACTCACTTTACGAAAAAAAATAATTATAAAGATCATCATTGATTAAATGTTCAATTTTTAATATTAACACAAAGGTACTTATTACATTTTTTAGGGTGTCAAGTTTTCCGAAAGTATTGGGGAAAAGCTGCTTCAATTAGAAAAAAATTGCACTGCACTTATTGACCAGGTATGCTAACATTTATTTATATCTACAAAATTAATTAATTTCAACTAACAATGAAAAATTTACATATACTCATTTTTTAAAATGATCAGTTTTGTTAATATAGCTATAATGCGAAATGTTAACGCAATGTAAAATTATTATAAAAATTTCAGTGTACCTCAAAAGTAAATACCTCTCACCACTTTCCAAATATGAAAAACAACTTGAGCCAAAATGCCTTAAGCAAAAACAAGGCAATTAATGGTGCAGTTTTTGTCAGCAGTGAAGAAAGTGCGGATTGTAGAGCAGAAAATGCTGTTGATGGAGTCACAACAACCCGCTGGAGCAGTAAATTTGCTGATCCTCAATGGTTCTACGTTGATTTGGGAGAACCTCAACTTATTACCAGAGTTAAATTGTATTGGGAATTTGCTTATGCAAAAAGTTATCAGATTCAAATTTCTAATGACACAGCGTCTTGGCAAATTTATGAGGAATTGAATGGTGATGGAGGAGTAGATATAATTTACATCACACCCTCAGTAGCACGATATGTCAAAATGTTTGGCATTCGACGAGGCACTGATTATGGCTATTCCCTATATGAACTTGAAGTATATTAATAAATGACGATTGTATATTGAATTTAACATTTTAATTTTGTCTTTATCTTCTTATTATGCATAAAATATTATTTGCCACTAATGCGTTTCACAATTTTACTATTAGTTGTAGCATTCAAAGCAATTTTAAAACCCAGTTTTGTGGGCTAATACAATATTAGGCATCATAAAGTAAAGGATCCAATAAGTGCAGGACCGTACCCAGGATTTCCCTCTGGGGGGGCGGCTAGCTGAAAATGCATTGCAAAATGTTCTATGAAATATGACCAATTTATCAATTTTTGTTTGCGAGATTTATTTATTGGTAATTGAATTGATTGGATATGTCAAAAACCTTGCACTAGTAGTTTTAAATAATTCTTATTAAATTATACGACAAAGATTTACGTTTATGTCTACTTTAAATATAAAGTGGTTCTTCTCCAATGCGAACATGGCCACTATTTTATCTAAGTCGCAATCATTATCTCTGTGTAAGTTTAGCAATGTCCATAATACAATGGGCGACGAAAGATTGAACGGTTTGACTTGAAATTGCCAAACGTACCTTTTACACAGAGATAATGATTTTCTGTGAAGCTTTTCGGCTATTTTCGGCTATAAAATATGTATACCTACACTAAATTGAATTTGTAAACAGAAAACAAATTTATTGAATGATTTATATTTTAGTATATATTGTTTCTTGCAGCAAGTAGTGATGAGAAGCACATATGAATTTATATATTGATTGATTATCTATAATATTATCATGCTCAACAAAAATACTAATAATATCTAAAGTAACTTTCGAAATCCAGGGGGAGGCTTAAGCCTCTAAGCCTCCCCCCTGGGTACGGCCTTGAATAAGGCTTGAATTGCAATTAGTAAACTCCCGTCTTTTAAGTTCACTCTAGACTTCTTTTTCTATGGAAATAGTTCTTTAAGATAATATGGATTCAGGCTTCAGCTAAAACGCAGGTTGTCTTTTCACATAGCATTTACAAGCATGCATAGTAGGTATGTTAGGGCCAAAGGTTTGGATAATAAATAGTAAATAGGTGCTGGTAAACTAAGAATTATTGTGGTAGGTATATTGTCAAAGCAAGAAAAATGTAAGATTACTAAATCGAAAATATTGTAACAGGGAAATGAAATCTGCTATTTTAAATAAATATTTTTTAAAATAGTCTTAAAACTAAAAACCACTTTTCCGCAAACAAATCGGCCGCTTTCGGGCTTATTAATAATAAATTTTTAAGGTTATGAAAGTAAAAATAAGGTTGCTCCATAATAAGGTTGTACCTCATATTGAGATTTCGTCAAACAGAAAAATGTTACGAGCCTTGTCATGCACCCATAAATTATAATCCTGACTAGTGACTACATTGTTGCGTGTATAATTTATGGTCGATAGATCAAATTATAGACGTAGTAAAAATAATTTTGTTTTTAGATTTTAGCATTCCTAAAAATCAATGATTAATAATAATACATTTAGCTGACCAAAATTGCATCATCTACGGATGCAATTTTTTGTGTTTGTGTGTGTTTTACAAATTAAAAGTTTTACTATTAAAGTTGTACTGTGTTTAATCATGTATTTTGAGAATCGTTATAGTCATAACTTATAACATAAAACAATGGGGCTTTTCAAATGCTCCGAGTTAAAATCTGTTAAACTTCTGCGAGTTAAGAATTTATTGTGCATTTGAACGA
>JAQFYB010002049.1:0-27403 GCA_034694085.1 Pogonognathellus longicornis | reverse complement strand
TACTCGAGTTATCGTGTTGACAGACAGACGGACAGACGGACAGACATATAGGCTCTATAAGACCTCGTGAGGTCTAAAAAACTACTGACTAAATAGGTTTTGTGTATCCTCAGAAATTATGTATGCTTGTCTGCAGTAATAAATAGAACAAAACTACCTAAGTGTGTGGTGCATGGAAGTGGGAAGAAAACTCCCGGAATTTGGGCTTTCAATGCTATTTCGTGAAACATTGAATATGTACCTACTGGATTTATCATATCGAAAATTCTTAAATTCTGTACAGGAAAACTGAAGTTTTATTTTTCTGCATTACTGTAATGTTAGTCAACTGTAGGTCAAGTCAAACTATACATGATATAATTTTTTCGTACCCTACTCAACTTTGATGAGGGAGTCGAAATGAAAGATTATGTCCACTTTCAGACAAATCGACCTTAAAGGCCACTACACCCTCAGCTTTACATATTGCGCTCTGGAGATCAGACTGTACTTTCACTCAATTTAAGCATTGCATATGTTTGGTAGGTCACTTAGGATGGGATTTGCGTAGTTACGACTTGTTTGTATTAGCTTTGATCTTTTTTCTAACCCTACTCAAAGTTGATTCTGAGATCATAAGGTATTCGTATTCTGAAATTGAGCGTATCGACCAGAAAGGCATTTCGCCATGTAGTCGATGCATTCTTCTTATTGTTAGTGTAGGTTTTATTATAGGTAGGTAGTTTATGTTAGGATAAATGTCACAATAACATAATTTCAATGATAATTGTACTAAGAACTTTAATTGGCCAAGGGGTTTAACTTGATTATTCTTATATAGGAAACAACTATCATTGCACACAATTAAGTTAAATATTAGTTGAGTGTTTCGATGTTTTTCGTATAGGTAGCAATTAAATAGTTTCTTATTCATCGCAGCCCAACTTGAAAAGAGTTTTTGTTTTCGTAGCTGTCTTTGTTTTATGCAGTGAGCCATGGCATGGCACGAGGAAAATGGGGAGTTATTCATGCGCCCACCAAAAACCAGTCAAGCCAGGAAAGTTTGCCTTGAAGCAATTTTAGGATGAATGTTAACCACGTAAATGCTAATTAGTGCCGAAATCAGGAAGTCAGATCTGTAGTTTGTTAGTTAAATGCCATGTGGAAAGATACGTCAATCAGGCAGACAGAAATGCTTTCCCAGCTGTGTACGTGTAGTTTTAGACTTTCTCTTTACTTAGCAAATGGAATTAAATCTCAACGTATCCGCTGTCATGTTGTTTTCACTACAGTGTGGAAATGTCTCAAGATGAGATACAGCAACATAATTGATAAGTGAACTTGTCACTTGCTATCTCTCACTGTTTTCTGAATATACTACATACAGTTGACTGACATAAAACAGGAAAGTTTTGCTTAGAGTTGTTTCTATCATTTCGTTAATTTGCATATCTATGTTTTGCTCACTCCCGCAGAGCTCTTACCTACGAACTAAGAATAACTACGCACTTCAACAAACAGATACGAAAGTTTCTGTCTGCGATACGACTGCATGCTCCTACTAAAGCTAAAAGACTTTGTTCTCAGATTCCCAGGATTAGCTAACTATTTAGCTGGTTGTTGTTTCGTATACTCTTCCCGTCTTAGGTAGGTATACTAGTCCATGTTATTTTCAAGTCACTTATATATACATGCACTTCAGTTTAGTAGTCCTCAAAGTCAAAAACAAAACAACTTTATACAACTTACTAACACTAGGTAACTGAGAAATGAAATAGTCTTTACTAAGAACAAACAAAAGACTAAACACAAGCTTAATGCAATATTTGCATTCTAAAATAGAGCTATAATTCAATAATTAAGTCAGTGTAATGTACTTAGTGCTATCATTTGATTTTTTGTTATGCACTTTATTTGATGTACCTAAAAATTAAAGTCTTGTACTCTTCATTATATATGAATGAGCGGAAATTAATTCTCAGCTTTGCTTTGCAAGGAAGTTGGGAAAAAGCCAATTTTCACATTACTGGAAAGTATTTTCTGTCCTTTAATCTGAAAATGATTCACTTTGCTGGAGAAAGTACGGAAACAAATCATTAGGTTAGCGGTAATGCAAACAACTCCATTAATTACATTAAATTTCGTCTCTCTTCCAGATTTGGATTAGAATTTCTGTGTAAAGTGTTGGCAGTAGTAAGTAAAATGCATACAAGTATAAAGCCACAAAACTATGAGCAAATATATTTCATACACTCAAGAACTATTCGATGCACCATATGAATTAATTGACCCACTAGAATAAAATTGCTTCCACAAATACGTTTCACCAATTAATGTTGATGACAAAACAGTTTATGCCACGCAGTTTATGATTATGACATGACATTAATTACACAGTTACTACGTTCAATCTGGAACCTTTCCTTCCAGAGTGACTTTCCTCCCGTGCGATCCTTTCCTCCTGCAACCCAAATCTCTCGATGCCCTTCACCGCCATAATCCTTCCTTCCTCGATTCCTCATTCTTCGTAATATTCGGTTTCTCAGTCACATTGATATAATAAACACTCTGTATGCTGATTTTTCATTACATTTCGCAATATGACAAGAGAAAGTTAATTTGCAGTGAAATCGGTGAGACGAGGAAAGGCTTAGGGAGGAAGGAATGGCGATGACTGTGAATGGTATAAGAAATGGCTTGAGGGAGGAAAAGAACCGCCAGTAGAAAAGGTTCGCCGGGAGGAAGTGTCCGAATACGACTATCGGATTATGTTGTGCATTATGTTATTATTTTTATATACTTTACTTCAATTAGATCAGCAAATGTGATTTTGGTTACACACTTCATACATAAGTAATATACATACAATTTATTAGTAGTAGTAGACTTTATCGTAGTAGTTTATTTAAGTATACTGTTATTAGCATTACACATACACACATAACTATGACATAATAGTAAAAGTGAGCCCCAGAGATGTAATTATCGCATAGACTTATCAACTCACAGATTTACTGATTTTCACCAACACTGTTTTGTAGTGGTGTTATTCAATCGCGGTTGTTGTACCTATATTAGATTTATATTCGCTTAAACAATAATCGTGTAAGTACAAGTAGTCACATACTTACTATCAATAATAATATAAGTACTACTACTTACACGCAGTAGTAGCTTCACGTAGGTAATAAGTTTTGGCATCGACTCCTGAATCCTGAAGGCTCTTTGCCATTTGGCAATTCCTCGTTCGTAAATAAGTAGCGGTTACTATTATTCAGTATATTTTATGTGGTTCTATATCAGTAATACTGGTTTTCCGGTAATGCCTTCAGATTACTTATATATTTCACATTTCACGTGTACATAACATGCAGTTCATCAAATTACTGTACTACTACTAGTTAGTATTTATATGTAATATTCTCTTGTATTCATCCTATTAAAGATAATCTTCACATGTATTACAATCCATTCAACAGTTCGTCTTGGTATTCAAATATTCATTCGTTGAATAAAGCCCATTATCTCACATTTCAAACGTTTCCTACAAACAATGATCAAACATTCGTTCGTGCCTTACTATACTATTATCAACAAACGTTACATTTCGGTAATCAAATCCTTTTCATAATAGTACGATCATTATGTAGTAGTTAATAAGTATAATGTATTTAATAGTAGACTGAGCTCGCTTCAAAAACGGACTGAATATGTTATAAAAGCGACGTTATACAAGATTATAAGTGTACTTACCTAATCACTTAATATTCCACAGCTTTACTATGTATATACGTTACGTATAAATAAATAACAATAATTAGTAGCAACAATTCATCCGATACAATTAAAGATACTAGGTAAGTAAGTAATATTCAATAATATTCATGTCAGTTTAGTTTTTAATTCCATACTGCATTGTAATAGTATTATGTTTGGTACAGTACAAGTATACACGATGGTGTAGTATCTTACTACATGGTTTGGTTTTAGCATCTAGTAATATGTACACTGTTTTCAATATAATACAATGTAATCAGCAAATTTCAGCTCCAATTTCAGTGTTTTTGTATACATTTACAGGGTAGACATATAATAATGTTATACTTTACAGGTATAGTATATAGTTATCGTGGTTTTGCACACAATATGAATTTACGGGTGTACAGACCAGGTATTTAATAGTAGAAACACAATAGTACAGTCCATTATAGTATTAGTATAGAGGCCTATCAGCGTAGTAATACATTAAAATGTCAAAGTTCAATGGGACTTTATAAACGAAACAGTTGCTAATAAACTTTATGAAATTCACTGTAATGTCCTAACAAATTAAACACAACTCTCAGGAACATTGACCGAGAGAAGTTTCTGCTTCATCAGCTTTGTATCAAAGTAAGGATCAGAAGAATGACGGAGAGTACTGAAGTTATCAAGCTCGTTTATCGAACTGGGCGGTCCGATTCTATAATGGTAAGTTGCACTTCCAGGATTGGAATTACCTTGGTCGCAGTACAACTGATGCTGCTGCTGCTGATGGTGTGGGTGAAATTGGACGCTATGGCAATGATGCTGAGGGATTCCATGTGCATTCGTTATCGGGTGTCCGTGGTGGTCCACAGGATATGGAGCCTTTACAGAAAAACATAATTATTATACTATCCTATGTATGTATTTTCTGATAATAATGATTACTATTACACATACATTACATGTAATAGTAGGTGCTAGGTTATCAAAAAAATCTCAAAATGAAAGCATTCAACATGCATACTTGTAAAGCTCGACTTTTTTGACTTGTATGTAAGATGAAAGATAAAAAACGTTAATCAACACTACGTATATTTTATTAATAGTATTAAGTTAGTAGAGTAGGAGGAAACATGTAGCATGTTCAAAATGTACAGCACTGTACAGAATAACCCTGATTATGTCAAAGCAGGAAAAATTTGAGTAATTAATTACAAGGCTACAAATACAATTGATCTACTAGATTTTAAATAAAAAATTGCAACTAAAAACTTTATACTACGATAGGGATCTAAGTTAGTACATGCAATACCAGAATTGCACGAGAAGCTTACTCTAACAAATCCATGGTTTGATTCGCTGTTCTAAATCAATATTTTGTTCATCGTATTTATGTCAAGTTTAAAACGAAAGTTCTAATTATCATTGTCAGGATCATAATGGCAGTCAATTAAAAATATTATATGAACCTAACATTAGGTAGTAAGTGGGTAGTAGGAGTAGGTACTACATTAAACTGTAATACAAATAAAATATGTCAAAGGAAGTCATCTGTTTGCGTTTATGTTTTATTTGTAAATTTCCTTTTTCATCAAACCGTTTGAGTGTTGCTCTAAATGTAAGTACTACTCAACATTAGACTAGGTATGTGTGCTTTAGTATTGGTTTTCCAATAAATACCTTGCTTGTAAACTTTGTGACACTTGTCATGTCAGTTTGTCGGTGCACACAGTGCACAGACGCTTTTACTACCGTTGCGAGAGTAGGTAGTCAAGTTTCCCGAGTTTTGAAACGTTTATATTGTTCCCCAAGATGTTATCGATTAAATTCTCAAATAGAAAATATTTACACGTTTCCGTGCATCTGATGTGGTTAAAGTAAGTAGGTATCGTTTTGTGTGAAGCCAAAATGAGGAAATTTATTCAAGAAGCTATCCAAAGGATTTTGTCTAGCCGTGCTTAACGTCTTGCAGCCAGCAATGGATAAAATGTGAGTCTGTGAGAATGGGAAAACAGTTGAAAGTAACGGTGAGCACTTACATTGGACTGAAGGCAGCAGCCAGTGGAGGAGGTTGATAAAGAGGCTGTTGCGAATCTTGCTGTCCGGTCTCCGTTTGTATTGGCATTCGTATTTACATTTGCACTGCTACTGGTGAGGAGTATTGCTGGAGAAATTGTATGTTCTCCTGGAGCTGAAATCGATAAGAAGTATAACAGTGATTTCAGGTGAGATACAAGTACACCACTGAACTACACAAAGTAATGGCACTTGTTACAAAGTACTTGATTCTAACAAGTACTTTCACTGTCCACTTCCTAGCTCTCTGAGTTCTCACAGAGCTTTTCTCAAACTACCTCCACAAATGCGTACATCCTGCTACCACACTATCCTCACACAGGTACATGTGTTTCGTAAAGCATCTACCATACAAAGTAATGATAAAATATATGTAAACAAACTAGTGCACGTGTGTAGGTCTATAGGTACCTACATACTACTTACTTAGTTCATACCTAATCTAATTTATTGTAAGTATGTACAAGGATGTAAGTAGAAAAATGTCTATAGCAGCAGAAGTATTGCATAACATTACATCTCTCACAAGCGTATTTGCTATTTCCAACAAAAGTGATACTAAAGGTAAAAATAAATGAGTTCGACTCAGTGAAACGCGACGGATTGTATAGTGCCAAGTAAAGTTTGGATGTTTGGATTGAGAATGAGACACGGGAGCCACCAGCATCAGCAATCGTCGTTGCGTACAGAATTATTACTGCCACATATAGACTTACATTAGTTCTACTACCAAACACAACTTTGACAATACATTTCAGTCGCTACATTGAGTTCTTTTCTCGTTTAGATACTTCAACAAATGGTGAAGTATACTTTCACCTTTATTATATTGAACTTTCTCAACCTCGACTAATGTCTAAAAGTAAAGTAAAAATTTCGAAGTCATTTCAAGTCATGACAATTGAAAGTCTTGCAATTTCGGCTAACAAACAAACCTTGAAAATAATTGTACTTAAAAATGAATACAAGGACTGTATAAGTACTATCTACCCTTGTTTTGTAAGATGTTTGTGTTAAAGGTCGAGATGATTGTACCTATTTATTAAGATATGCTAGGCGTAGTTCTCATTAGGCCATAAACAAGGTCAGGTGATTTGCGAATGCCAACTATTTGTAGGTTGACAATAAATGAAAGTAAGGAATCCTAGAAATGGCATTACTAAAGGGTAATACTAGGTACTAACTCCCAAGATTTGTTCCTGACTGCAGTTTATTGACTTTTTAGTTAGGTAGGTAGAATCCTTGATTTATTTATAATACCTTTTCAGTAGTATCTATGCGCATACATACCACACATCCGTGTTTTGAAATATAAGAAGGAAAGCGAGGTAAAGCAAAATACAAACCAATATTGGATGGGATGATATCCGGGTCTTTGTCGTCGGTCGAGATCCCGTCTTTCAACTCTACTTGTCTTTCATGAGCTAGTGCATTCCCTGTGGAATTCTTTCCAGCTTCATCGTGATGTTTCTTGGAATCCCGTTTGAGTTGTCTGGAGCGGAAATGTAGAGCTCGCACTATCACCACTGAGCCCACACAGAGGAAGACAGCAGTTCCGCCGATAGCGACTGACAGGGCAAATGAGAACCACGAATATTCTGAAGGTGACACGGCTAAACATTCAAAAGATCCCATCTTGTCAGTTTAAACCCTCCTAATAATATCAGCCATACTACAAAGTACAGACAGAGCTACCAAAAGGATTATTTTTTCCCCACTTCTCAAATCAAACTGTATTTTACATGCCAAAATAGTCGAAATAAATATTACGTCATATTATATGCAAAAAATAAGCAGACAAACCTAAAAATGTTCATGCAAATATTATCTCAACACAATTTGAGACTTGATAGCAAAAACAAACTATACAGCTACGCCTTAATTAACTTATCATTAACCCCTGCCATTGTTTCCTTAAAATTATCCGTGTATGACACTATAAACATTTTGAACGGAGAATACAAGTCCAATCCGATTTACATAAATTAGTACAACTATAATAAGGCTAAGAAACAAATCTTTCGTGAAAGTAATTTTCTTAATGTCTCAGCGAAATATAAGGCTTTTTATTAGCAATATTCATCATTAAAAACTTACCTATCCGAAAACCTTACTTGCAACTAAATATTATTATAACAGCATAGGTATAAAAAAACTTTATTATACTAAAGTATCATACACAATTATTCCTCATACCATAATATTCTATGACAATTTATTTTTATATCCAATTGTACAATAATGGTGCCACCGCCATGCGTCACTACTGTAAATCTCAACATTCAAGGTTTTGTATGTATTTTCGTTAAAATACTCATTGTTAGCAAATATTAAAACTTTTCTATACTATAAGTATAGAGACTCAGAACAGGAAAATGCAATATCTACCAATTAATGATACATTACAATTAAATCAGTAATGTTCAATTGAATTTATTTCTACAAAATACTGAAACTACTCCTACTAACATATTTATAACAAAATTAATATGCTGCAAGCAGAATTTTTTGTGATAAAATCCTTATAAAATAATGAAACATCTGAACACATTGCATTGCATTCATATTTATAGACATAATGTGTCTATTTCATAATGCATGATATGTTTACTGTTTGAAATAACATGTCTCTTTACAAATTCGTGCGTACAGTTCCCAAATGTATTCCCACACTACTATTACGTACTATCATGTCACACGCATTCATGGACTGTGCATTAACAAAGTCCATGTATATAGGTACAGTTGTTTGCCTTTAGTGGTATCATTTTATCTGATTAGATTCAAAGCAAGAGTTAGTATCCAGCGGGCTCACAGTTATGTCTCTGTCTTGTTTTAGCTGGACAGTGGTTGGTAGTACCTATATATAGGAGTCATGGAACAATAGTGTGAAGTCTTTAGGGAATAGTGTGTTGGCTAGGTATGTCAATTGAGAATTTGATGATGAGCAGAACCACCGGAACCAACAAACAGTCAGCAGAATCAAATAAGCTATTTAACAAGTGAGTGCTTTCTGCATATTATGTATTCGCTGTCTACAGTCTCTGTGTGTTCACAACAGACTTGGTCGATTTGGGACACAATATATACCCACCTGGAGAGTACTTTCTCCACTCCAGTTAGTTTACCACCTACTACTGTATACCTACCTTGTATAAAGTGTCTGTATACTATAGCTATGATTACATGCTTATTGGGATGGTCATATAGTGATGATGTGTGTTAGCATCTACTTCCACCACTCTTTTATACTCAACTAGAGAGAGAGAGACTTTAGTGGCAATAATGGCACGAGTAGAACCAAGTGATGCGAAAAATTCATGCGGGAAGTGCCGGATGCAATATAGTTTCAGGTAGGTGTGATAGGAGCCAGCTAGTTTAATACAATTTCCGAGCTACACAGGAGGCAGCAGCCTTCTTTCACATGGAATGGAATATGATCTGATTAGTTTAGACTGTCTGCTTTTTCTTTTGAGCTCTGCTCCCTACAAGTCACTGTATTATTAGTTTCGACTCCGCGTGTCATGCTGTATAACACTTTCAACACAAACTGGATGAATCGACTTGTATTCCAGGATATGAAAACAGATACGGCATTTTGTCATGCATTGGCTTTGCCTTAGTGCTGAAAACTCAACAGAAATTATGCGTAATATAATAACATTAGGTGTATCAGATTCGGATACGCATTATGAGTTCTGACAAAGCTACACATGCGGATACATTTCTCTTTCAGAGTAAAGTGTTCAAAGGGTAGAAAATAATAAATACATGACACAGAAAACTATTTAATTGCTACCTTTATACATACACTCTGTAGTAGATATACTACATTATATACCAACTGAATAGCATAACATTTTCATGTTTCATACTTTCCAAGAATAGAATCTACATACAATACATGAAATGTACAATTTCAACTACACTGCATTACTAAATTAAATAAAATTTTACTGACGATAATTTATGTTAAGTAGGTATACAAAATACGACAATGAAAGTGCGAACTATACGAGATATTTATACAAAGGATATTCTACTATGTACTTATTAACTTATTATTGACATAGCATTTTTGAAATCAATAATTTGATAGAATTCATTTCCAGCTTACCTAGAAATTTTTCAGTTTGTCTGATGACGAGCTCATCGATTCGATATGGCTCACTCCGACCTTTGGCATTGACAGAATACACAAGAACACGAAATCCAGTTCCTATAGGCGTCAGGTTGCCCAAATGGAAAGAAGCTGAATTACTCGAAGCGTTATATCGCAACTCGGACGAGTCACTTTCAAGAACTTCCAGGACGAAATGCTGAGTGAGACCTCCGTCATGACCCTCGTCACAACTCAATTCCACTGATTCACTTGTCTCGTTAAACACTGTGCAGTTGGTCACAGGGGACGGTTTCTCTGTAAACAAAATACATAAATACATCATATACATTTACCCAAACATAAATAAATGAATTTATTCGTCATTATCTCGTCTAACAGCAATCCATATATTAACTACAAGTACATATATTATAATAATTTTCGTTTCAAATCTATTTGCTCAGCCTTTTCATTATTTCTGACATTTTAAAGCTGCTAAAGTCTTAACTGGTTTACCTATTTATTACATGTAATGAAATTTTAGGGTTATTTTAGGTTTTAAATTAATTGTTAAATATTTCTAGGATATTTAAATGGTATGTTGTACAAATCTGAAGTGACAGTCATCTCCTTACCGTATTGTTATGTATTATTAAAAGAGTATTATATAAATCAAAATTTTTGAATTTATTAACACAAACATTAAAACTCTTCTGCATGACTCCACTAGTGACTTTTACAGTTTGTGTGTGGTGGAGCTTAAAGGACTACATCAATTACCTACTATTTTTAAGTATCTAAAATTATTGCTACATAACTTCAATAAATAGGTTCACGCAATGATTTGGGAAGGAATTTATTGGTGATTTTACACTGTAACGGTGTATTTACTGTGCGTATGAAGTATCTACTATATTATGGCCTATGTGGAAATATGTTAGTTCTCATCTGTACCAGGCACGCATGCAGTATTTCATTAATAGTACGCTGTAGACAAAACTAACTGTCGAAGCAAGAGTTTACATACTAGACTACGTGCGAAAGGATTAGTCAACTCTGCTATTTCGTAAAACTCTTGAGGAATCAAGTTTCAAGTAAAATCATAGCCTTCTTACACTAGCAGCTATATCATTCACGTATAACACCAACATGCAACATATTTAACATACACGGTATATACACACACATGAAAGTAATATTTCTTTCTAATGGAAAGCCGATTTTCATGTCAAGACACAGTTTTCATATTGGCTTAACCTAACGACTACACACTGTACACACACACATGAAATCTTTCTGTGTATCTTTTATAATCTTAGAACAGTCATGATGATAATGTAGTACAAAAGGCGCATTCTACGACGACTTTCTTACTTATAGGAACATATCTGTAATGTGTACTAGCTATAGTATTCCTAAATCTCAAAGCATTACTCTGCATCACGTAAAAATAATGGAATTATAATAATAAAGAGAGATATATACCTAAGTATATTAGGAAGTGGTATGTGATATTGAATAGCTTTTAATCTATATGTACATACATATTGTACACATAACTATGCTACACGTAGTGAGAGTGTGGTTCAAAGGTATATCTTATTCTCCTGTTTTATAAATGCCTAGCAAGCGGAATTGAGGGAAACAGTAACATATGTAGTGGAGACGATAAAAACGAAAGATTAATTTTTCTCGCAAAAATGAACGTTATGTAAGTATGGTGAGACGGACTTTCTTTATGTGACTTAAAGGAAAGGCTCGGGCACATGCATGATATATTAGTTTCTAAGACAGAAAGATTACTCTGTTTCCGCTTCGTAGTGGCGATGGTGTTGGCTCAAATGCCCTTCTCAAAAACTACCTACTCGTATATACACAGTTACACTAAGTTATATTGTGATTTGCGACACTGGCACACAAGTACTTACTTAGATACGGAATCTAACCAGCCTTTTCATAGCGAAAGTAGACAGTGCGCCTTCCACTGTTTTAAAAATGAAATATTGTCGGTGAATTCCTCCTTATGCTTCTCAAAAATTATGGAGATCTCTACTACCAACATTTTTTCAAGGTAAAAGCCACCGATACTTTTTCGGCCGTACTGCGCGCTCTGTGAGTCGAAGGAGAAAGTTGCGGCGGAAGTTAAACTTTCTCTTCGTAGATGGAAAACCGTACCCGATAAGTGAATGCCGTAGCTACTAAAATTCGGGGCGAAATGAATGTTGATCAGAATAACCGAAAAGTTAAAGAATACACAGTTACAGTTTCACTACATTTATCTCTAAAAAATTATTTTAATGTGTGGAATTAAGCTGTAGCATTTTTCTTCCTTGCCTACAATCTGGTTTTCTAATACACAAATCTTAAATCAAAAGAACACCTAAATACAATTACAATGCAACGTAGATTATTTCTTCTCATTTTCAACTCATCCCACGGTTTTGTCTATTTTGCAACAAGTTTTGCAAGTGCAATAGAATATTCTTCATTTGAAATAATTAAAAATATTTCTCTCACTGTGAATTGATCCTTCGAGTGTAGTCAGTGTAGGAGTAAACAGTTTGTATTATTTTTCGTTTTATTTTTCGGAGAAAGTGAAATCGGAGAGAATATTGTAAAAGAAAAGAAGAGAAAGTGAGCTTACCCGCGGCAACAACTTGAAAGACACAGGGAGCCATCTGGGCTCCGACGATGTTAGTTCCACGGCAAAAGAGCGAGCCGTAGTCGAGATTGGACACTGGAGCATACTGTAGAATGCTCGTAGCACCGTTGTTGGAAAACCGAGTGGTGGAAACTTGCATCATTTGGCCGGAAGACGCTAAATCCCACCGAAAGTTCACTTCCTCAGGATCAGCTTCGAGCTCGCATTTAATTGATACTCTTTCTCCTTTTGACACTCCGACTATCACATTCTTGTCTGTTTTACATCCCGGGGCATCTGCAAGAAAATCCGAATCCAAATTATTTTCTCCTCACACTCTTACAAAACAAACCCGTCCTCACCAACCATCTCAAGCTCAACAAACAAGGTAAAGTAAAGTATTGCGTCTACAATACAAACTAATCTCTGATGGACACCTATGAACCACAGTGTGACAATAACATGCACCATTTCACCTAAATGACATTCTTTGAAATGAAACAAAATTTCCTTAACGTCATTTTATAAATAGATAACACGCTTTGCCCCACTTTTCACAGAAAATTTGACTTGTTCCACGCAGTTCATGGCTAGTGTCATTATTAGCCATCCTTCATTCATTAATAGTAATACTACTGGAAACCTGGAGTAAACCAAAGCATTAATAATGTGTCAGGTATGCACAAGCATACTACATTTATTGTTAGTGTAAGTAGATAAGTTTCAGGTGTTTCTTTCTACCCGTATTTCAAAGATACGATAGTAGAAATTCGACAAATAAGAAGAGTTTAAAGTTCTACTGATAATATACATAGTACGATAGTAATAGTACCTAAAGGTATTATATGCACATACCTAGGTTTGTTTGTAGGTAGGTGTATACAGTGTACTTTGATTAGTTCTTCGTTCTGTATACAGTAGTAATACATAATGCTCACGAAACGTACATTATGAATGTTATGGTTATTGGAAGGCAAGGCTAATGCATTGACTAACTATCCTGGGAGATAATACACTTTTGCATTCATATCGTTCAACTTTCTAAAATGCTCTTTGGCCATTTATACAGTCTACTAAATGTATTTTGTATTCCTGACTACATTTCCCTCAAACAATCTATTAGGCTTAGAGTCACAGCACACTTTCTCTCCGTCAGCACGAGGAAGCGAAACGAAAGTAAAAGCATCAATCTATTTATTTATTGAGCAGCTCTGTTCAGAGTTCATATGGATCAGGTTGGAAAGAGCAAGGGAGACATGGACACACTTCCACATGTAGTAGCTATACATACAGTGCTCTTTCTGCCAGGTTGAGTTGAAACACACAAGTCAACCAAGCTAAAGTATCTTACAACCGCGTATTACTTATATATAACCGTATTTGCTATGCATTAACCAATACCTACATGGAATCTCATCCATCTTTTTTCTTATAAAGCTTGCCACACTTTCACTACCACATACTTACTATTTATAGCTGCAAATACAAATACCTAACGCATACCTACTGCATATTTCCAGCTTGAATCCGCAATCCTTTTCCTTCTATACACTACACACATATAAACAACACATTATTTGGGCTTTTATTTTTGTACGTATGTAATATGTATTAAAGTCATTCTAGCGTACAAATAGGAAATAGCATACCACACACTGAGAGAACGAATGAAACATGATTTCAATAGGTACATTACATTATAAGTATAGTTACTAATACTACAAATATAAAAAAAACCAATTTCATTCTTCCAAGTGTTAATACTAGATGAAGAAGGGCAGAACATATTTATCTGGATGTTTAAATGATACTGCTATTTTTGGAATGCTTGGCTTGTACAAGTTGACATGTAAAGACGTGTGTGTTGTAAATAGTATTGAAGTTTCGTTTTAGAAGGGTAAGAAAAAGAATCGAAGCCAGGGCTTAGTTACCAATGAATGAATGCATATATAATGCCCAGTGTGGACAGCTATGGACTTAACTGGAGTCTGGACTGGAGGAAAACTTTATCCGAGTCAAGTGAACCCTAGTATTATTTCTTTTTCCAGCACCACAATCGACTAATATAAGTAAGTAGGTGGGTATAGGTCACATAGGTATGTGTCTATCTTTGTGTACGTGTGTGTGGTCTGAGGAAATAATGAATTGACTCCTACGGGTGATTTTATCAGTTAGTTATAGTTACACCGCATGTAGTAGCAGTATTAGTGGACTTGCTACGTTTGTGAACTACAATTGGGTCCAAGATGAGAACACGGAACAAAAGTTGTGGAAATGAACATGAGAGAGAAAGGAGGAAAGGGAAATAGTTGAATTGAGAAGAAGGAAGCATGGAAAATGGAAAGGAGAAGAGCTACAACAACTTTTGTTATTTCTTATGCTTTCCTTGTAGCAGTATCTATTAAGCTAACTGCCTTTTTTGCATTAAAGTCTAATCTGCACATCAATACTTGAGTAAGCGACTGGATGGAAGGAGGAGGAGGAGGAGAGCTTTCGGCTACAGAAAACTAAACCAGCAGTCTGTCTAATCTACTAAAATAGAGTTTACTAGTAGTATACTAACTAGTAGAGCTGCAGATTCTGGAATAGCTGTTAGCTTTGGCAGACTTGAGTTGGTTTTAACTGGAACTAGGAGCACACTAAAATTCTACAACATACTATACAAAAGTATATATTACATACAGCCAACTTAAACAGCAACTACAGAACTAACTATGTATATGTAAGTATTACTACAAACAGTACCTACACCAAAGCAGTTAACAGAATAACGTCAAACTCCTTTTCTTTCAATGACTTGTTCTATTCGCTCGTTCACGTAGCTCGTATTTCTTTTTTCCGGTGGTATAATGCACAGAAGACTAACTAACTTACTAACTGCTATTAGCTATTGCAATTTCATCACAGCATAGATTATAAGAAGTCAAGTCATGTCAAGTTCTATTAAATAATCGTAGTTGTAGCAACTTAGCAAGCAAAGCAAGAACGGCCAGAATGGCCTTTCAAACTCTGGAGTTAAATACTCTCAGTTTTCTTATCGTCTTCGTGAGTAGAAAAGCATTGAGAGAGAGAGAAAGAGGGAACAGGGGCACACACAGAAGCTCAATATTATTAGATCAATACAATAATTGAAATGGTAGAGTTTGCAGCTAAACTTAACTTGAGAATCTTGTGGTGTATTGCAGTAGTGTTGTGTTTGTGTGTGTATAACTCTGACCAATTCACTTACTTTTATATGCATAGTAAATATTAGTAGTAAGTATAATGTATATAGGTATGGTATAGCTGCACGAGTAAAAACGATATATACTTAGTACAATTATTCTATTAAGCACTATACATGTACTATAAACTGGAATTACTAGACATACATTGATATGACTTGTATTTTGTATACTGTTGTACACAGCATTCGCTTTTCTTGGAATATTAGCTGTATACACTTTGCGATGAGTAGCTTTAGCTTTACGTAGGTATGGAAAGTGCCGAAGGTAGAAATGAAGCCCGAAATAGTGGCAAACTCCACCAAAACTCATCGGATTGAAGTTGAATACGTGTTTTACACTCACGAAGTCGGCTAATGTTGCATATACACAAGGACGACAACATACAGTCAAGTAAAAAGGAAATGCCTTGGTAAAAGAGGCGAAAGCGAAAAACGGGTAAAGTTACCAAAAGGTGCGTTCAGCAGTTCATTTCAGTTCATGGTGCGGTGTGGCTAGTCTACTTTATACAGCACACTTCAACTGTTACTGTATTATAGTTGGATTTCTTGTACCTACTTGAATATATACAGTTTGACATGGTTGGGTTATATTTTATTAGCTTTAAAACTCACACCGAGTTCTGCTATAGACATACAAGAGTGTTTAGTCACTACAATAAATGTTACCGCTGAAAATTCTCAGGTCAGCTCACTCAGGAAGGCGATATACAATGCGATAATATATATCGGCTTTGTATCACGATCTTGTACTACAGTAGTCATGTCAAAAGAAAACTAGTGTATTTTCACTGCAGTATGTAGTGTGTATGAAAACACGTTTGACTTTGTACTATTTTCCTATTGCTTTATGTGCTTTCTCATCATAACTACCTACCTAGTATTATAGTGCCTAAATTTATAAATAGAAAACAATAATACTAATTCTATGCGTATACGATACTGCTTTGTAAATCTTTTCAATGTTCTTTGTACCTACAGGGAAGATTTGATTGGAGATTATGTAAATCTAAGTGACACGAGATTTTCAAGTAAGTGTCATTAATTAATTGCCGACACTTGAAAGGAGAAAGGTTGTGATGGATGGACAACTTGAGTTATTATTCACACGGTTCAAATGTCATGGACTGGTATGAGATATGATGAAATGGCTATATATGATATACTTACTGCATGTTTAATGTGCTTTTATGCATACAATGTAATGTAATGCAGCTGAGCAATATAATATAATGGTGCTAACTCACATATAATTTGAATGTTTTAAAGTTGCTTTGGTGTGAGGTGATGTCGGTAACCCAAGTAGTAGACGGTATACAGAGTTGGATTTGATTGTACAAATGAAATGATCACCAGTTGGAAGTGTACAAAGTTCTCTTTGGTGTCGGGTTTAATATTATACATTCCATGGACGTTGTCCTCGTTTGAGTACTACATCATTTTACGTATATTGTTATTCTAATAGGTATGCATACAAACACAATTCAAGTGACAAACAATGTTTGTAATATAACCTACCTAGGTAGGTAGGTATATACTAGGTACACACTGTATGCATAAGTTGTAAAGGATAATATGAAAGTTTAGTGATGTACCTACTACAATAGAAATGAAATGATACAATGTTTGCCACACATTACTGTATAAGTAAATGCTATGACTAGACAAGAAAATAGGCATCCCTTTGTTACGGTAGGGATGCAAACTGAATTAAGAGAGACATTAGTGGGGATGTGGAAAGTTGGGAATTGAGTCAAAAGCTCGAGTTAACCCAAGCTTGGACGACTGAACAAGACTGGGTAAGAGGACTCAGACCACAAGGAATGAGAAAGCCAGCAAAAAGTATACCAAATATCAAATGATACGAAACCAAGTCAGGAAATTCAATTCGTACCTATAAAATGACTTAGGGTTGAGATGGAAGGTATGCAGATTCCCCTGTATAGGTATACTAGGATATTTGTACACATAGAAAGTCGGCACACACACACACAAATATCTATTTAATGTCATTATAGTTACACGCATAACGAGAGAACGTGAAATCATTAGGGTTGTGAACCGGGTTTCATCCTAATTCAAGTAGCATTACTATTACTACCATTATACTACACTAGCACACCAATAATAATGTCTAATGCCAGATTCCCACTCCAGACTACTTGCACTGCCTATTTGTAGCAGCATCTGTACAAGAGGATACTTCAATCTATACTTATTCTAATATTATAATGAAAGATATACACGTGTAAATGTAACGGACACAATATACTAACTAGTATATACATAGAAGATATAGACACCTAAACGATAATAAAGATATACAGGAAAAGATGCCCAGCATAACACGAACATGTATAATGTATATGTATATGGATGTGGATGCATGCAATGTATAGGGCATTTAGTACATGGGCTTTAGTATGCAAAGTGTAGTAAAGGTATGCGCATTAGGTTTTCATTTTGTACATTGCATGTTTGGTGGTGGAAATGATGAAAATGTAATGATACGTAGAATACTTAAAGTATGCATAGTAGGTGTATATAAATCTCGTTGCCTTTAGGCTCAATTATGAGGAAGGCTTTGCAAATCTGATATAGAATGCAATATCAAATTATCATCATTATTATCGAGGACCCTGATTTGTATCTACAATCTACACTGTCTACACTGCACTACGTTGGCCAAGTTAGTTACATGTTGAGCTGGTTATTAATGCTTCACAAATACTTGGTTATACCCTACAGGATCCTAAGCATACTCAGTCAGAGTCCATGGTTTGTTCTTAAGACTGTCTGTGAAGATGTGTATTTAGTGTACAAGTAGGTACAAATAGTAAATACTTATATTATAAGTAGTATGGGATGGGATGGTACATTTTATCGGTGTGGTGCTACACTATGTGTACAGACATGGTAACCAAGTATTTATAAGAAGTTAATATCGGTAGTCATCAGTGTGCATCCATCTATTCATGCAAATAAAGAAGTGTACATGGAGTATGTAAGTAGCAAGGTATAGAAATGGAAGCAAACAAGACAAGGTAGTAGTAACCTACGAAAACTTTCAAGCTCGCATTTCTATTAATACTCACTCACCCGTCTTTCTCTCCAAAAGTCTTTCACTCGTAACTAATTCAAGTGACTTGAGACACAATTGATGCTAACTGTAGTATAACTGGCTACCTATGGACTCCCTGTTTTTAAAATAGTTTCCCTTCACTTCTATTGTACTTATATTTCTTCACATTTCACATCTTTGTTCACAGCAGTTAGCAAATCTAATAAAAATACTACTACTACCTATTGCTTTAAAATGATCATTAGGACTTTCTCTATTATTAAAGTTACCTACCTAAGTAAACTAAAGTTTTTAATCATGTCACAGTTCAGAGAAGCTTCCAACTGTAAACTCTAATACCTAGTACATTCTTTGTTTGGATGAAATTCTGATTAACATTAGTAAGGTTCACCGAGTATACATGTACTTTTATGTTCTCATGCTTTTGGACTCACGTGTTTGCTAAATTGAAAATACGTATTTATAGCAATGTGTAAACATTCTTGATATTAAATTTCTGCTTCAGAAATCGGGAAATTCAACATGCATTAAAGGAAAATAATACCTAATGCTTTCCATCTTGATTTCGCTATTGCAAGCTACATACATGCCTACTGCTTTGTAATACCACTACAAGCAAAATGAATATTAGCCACTGCACTGTGTAAATTGAGAGTTTGTTTGCAGTTACTATTAATAGCAATAAATATAAGGTAAAGGATTTCACTTTTGATGGAATAAGGATGGAAGAAGGCTAAAAGGGACTAGTGAAAACATGTATGATATTGTTCTCCATCAGAGCACTTGTTCGGTAACATGATATAAGAAAGATGAGTGAAAATGAAATGAAAAAGAGCTTATTTATGAGTGGGTAACTTGAGAGGTTGTATGATTGCTATCATGTAAAGCGTGGAAAATGAAAGCGAGTAAAGTGGATATACTTGAAACTGAAGAGAGTTTTCAACTCAAATAACGAACGAAAAGCAAAATCTTATGTGTATACACACCACTATGTAAGTACTACATTATACATATACTATTGGCTTTCTTGGAATGCATAGCAGACTACATGAAGTTGATAAAGCTATACATAATACTCTACTGGTTTTCCATCTCTATGCACCCATCCGTTTTCAGGTGAATTATTCGTAACATATCAAGTTTTTCACAAAACATTGTATACGATATTTTTCTACAGAACACTGAATGGAAAACATCACTGTCATTTTCAGCTTTAAACTGGGTTGTATCAAACAAAATATAAATCATCAAAGGAAATCTTGTTATGGTGCACTTTGATAATATATACATACTCTCACTCTGAAAAGGGAATCAAAAATCTATTACCGAATCCATAATTGACTCTGTATATACGTTTATACGAAAATTACGCTCACTAAGCCTTGCAAAGTTTCTACTAGACTTAATATCAGTAATGATAATGATAGTTTCTGACAGGAAACAAATGAACTGTCGCACCACGCAGTCGACGTCCCCGTTTCCTAATCTCAAAATATGAATCTGTTTATCACACACATACACACGTTGTTGTTTTTGAGTAAGTTCAGCATTATACACTACAGTAGTATACAATCTGAAATCTGTGTGGGAGTTAACATGCCTAGATAAGTTGCGAAGAGCTTACAAACATCAGGTTGTTGTGCACTACAGTATAAATGGAATGTATAGAAGTAAATAATTATCTAAGACTACTAACTAACCATATTTTGCGATTTCAAAAAATTAAAAGTCAACCTAAGTTCAAAAGGTTGGTGAACTGACTGTGTACCTAAAGTAATGGAGCTCTATTTTCTCCGAGCACACCTAATACCTTGTATTCCTAGTATTTTAATCTACGTTTACGTTTCGAGATATTCTAACATTTATAAACCACTACACATACCTAATCCAATTATTGGAATGATCATTAATTTCGAGTGTAGGAATATAGTAATTTTGAAAAGTATACACAGAGTATCAAAGGGAGAGTTTGCTTTTGCTGGTGTTTGTGTAAATGTCCCCATTTTCTCTGTAAATACTTGAGAAGCCGTGAATGCATATAAACGAGCGAATCGCAATGATTCACTCAAAACACACATGACATGCAAATATGAAAGGAAAGTAAACTACAGCAGTCAGGTTTAGCGGAAGCTTTTCCTCCAGCTCCTACTGCTAGACTTTGCCTCAAGTGTCGGTTCTACTGCAAATAAGATCACAATTCTACAGCTACACCTTTACGTTTATACGCTAGCAAGATTACTTTTTAATACCGTGGCGTTTCTTATGCATGACGTGTCAATAATACTCGACATACTCCGTCTAGTAGTCTCCTGAATATCAATCTAATACGAATCTATGTCACGCAAAAGTAAACTTTTATTATAAACCAACATCAGCACAGATAGTTTATCGTAGTATGTAATATACTAGCACAAAGTTTTGCTCATCTTTCTCAGTTACTAACAACACAACCTACTCAACGTTGCGAAAATAGATAGAAGCCTGCGTACAATATAAAACCCATCAGTAATACTCGAGAATATAATACGGAAAAGAAGACGATGCCGAATTCTAAAGGAATAAGGACATTGCATTCACACTAAAGAGTTTATGAGGACGATGGATGTTTTGGCATGTTCTCGGTATTAAAGTGTGTGTTGTGTGTATTAGAGAAAAGTCGAGTTGAACAGCTCCAAGCTCCACTTTTTTCCTACTTACTTATAACACTCTACACGCTCTGGAGTATTAGTAGATAAGTAAAGTACACTTTCTTCACTCTACTTATGTATGATTTCATTCCCCGCCATCAAACATTGAGTACTGTGCAGTCTTATACTTCTATTAAACTACTACTACTAGCTTTATTTACTTCTACACCATAACATACCATAACACACTATGCAATGCAACAAAACATGCATTCCGTTTAAGTACATTCATGGTAGCAATAGTCAAAGAAATGAAAGATTGTACTCTCGTAATGTATAAAAATGTAATATTATGTACACAACACAATGGAATATTTCAGACATTGGCACTACTGTAAATCTTAATAGGGCAGAAGTGAAGAGAGTTTTAGTTTACTCCAATTCCAATGCTACTGTTTCACTTAGGTATGTATATAAATACACCATTGAGCTGAAATACCATGAACATGACACGTTTGCCTTTGTATTTCTACGTTGTATACAATTACACGTAAAGAAAGAAAACAAAATAACCTTGAAACATCATCATCGTTGAATTACCGTGGTTTGACTACCGGCTACACTTCAGTTCAGACTACCGGCTGCACTTCAGAATGTTCAGACTACACCGCGACTTAGACAATGTCTGTACTGTAGTTATTGTTAGTGTTATTCATAACCTGCTCTATTTCCGTACAACGTGTTTTACATTGCGTTGTGATATTTTATTATGATGTGCAGGTGTATGTAGGTACATGTATGTCTTGTGTACTTGAGTTTGCATACTTAGTAGGGAATTTAACAGACTCATATCTATTAGTACCTATAGTAGAAGCTGTAAATTATATTTTGTTGCAAGATTTAAGCATGAAGAGTTTGCATTACATGTTACAAGTAGCCTATAGGCATATTATACATACACTACATACAATACAAGTCGTCAGATTTTCATTGTATTGCTGTACTTGTAGCTTTGCGAAGGAATTTAATGTAAACTTTCTACATAGACTGTTGAGTATCTACGACTACCTACGTACTGTACGTACGTACTCATAAGTTTAAAGCATTGTATTATTGTACTGGTTTGTTACGTTGTTACGTATGAGCTAAAGTATGATTTTGTATGTTGTAAGGGTATTATATTGCTTCTAATAAATAACTAAGGGTGTTCGTAATAGTGTTATATTTCTAGTGGTGACTGCATAGTTGAAATAGATCTGAGAGCTCAGTACTTAAGTTATAATAGTTACTCATAACTTCTGTGCTAACTATTTCTTGAGTTAAGAGTTTATCGCCAAGTTTTGCTTGTATATTATATAGGTAATAGACATATTTAGGTATCTATAAATATTATACAACATTATTACACTAGTGTATGTATGTAGTGTAGAGGTTGGGGAAAGAGGTGAGAGACCATTGTTGCAGTTTGTGAGTTGCTAGTACTCAGCGTGATAATAGTACCTACAAGGTGGAATGGCACCCTCCTACATATATTATTACTGCTCGGTACTTACTTTGCTTTATTCATCTAAGCAAATTTTGTTACATAAATGAGTGAGTAGAAGATTTAGGTAAGTTTGTAGTAAGTTAGTACGTACTTGGAGTTTATAATATATCTGAGAGACGCACTTGCTTGGACCATTAAGAAATATCTTCTGCTCCAGTTTCTTTTCCATTGCTTTCCACTACAAGAATAATTAACTGCCAGCTATTCTCGCCTTACATGACACACGTTCTTAGAATTCCCTGCAATATTATGACTGTAAGTCTTAGTAACCGTATCTTTAACATGGACTCACTTAAGCTCCCAGATTAATACTTGCACTTCATCTGCATTATGTCGACTTTGGCTGTATAACTAGATTTTAATTGCTCAATTTGCGTAAGTACTTGTATACACATACTTTTAAGTATTTCCTTGTCATACAATCTGGAAAACAAAATAAAATGTAATTACTTGTTGTGTATATAGTAGTCTGGTTGCAAAACTTAATGTGTATACATAATAGACTAGTAATCTCGGTTTTGTACAGATAAGAAAACATAGAGAATGTATGTTTTTAAAATCAGTTTTTTGAACAGATGTTTTGTTTACTATACAGAATGCTATATACAAGTTTTCCGAGTCAAAAACTACAGTGAAAAATGTTTGACAAAACACTCATCACACACGGAATGGGAAAATGTAGTTTCAATGCAAGACGACGGTGAAAGAACACGCGGACAAGTGAAAATAGCAGTCTAGTTATTCAAAGAAATGGAGAAGAAAGGGGCAACGATGAAACTACTGGATATGGATAAGAGACACAAAGTCTGCAGTTGAGTTGAATTGCGAAAACTGAGCCTGCGATATGGCGGAGAAACTAGTTTTTAGCAACACAGACATGAATATAATATACAGTATTGCACAATAAGGTGCATGAATGTGTTAACAGATATATATATATTTATACGGGTAAAATATATACCTACCTAGTACCTAGGTACAATTATACCCGTACAAACATATATCTTATACATACAAGGTACCTATACACTAACATTACATTTAATATACTTGATATGAAATGTCTGCTACATAAATAAATATTATATAACAAACGTAAGCAAAATAGGCAACTCTATACAGCGAAAGAGAATTTCTTTATGAATGTGTAGCGATTAGAAACAAATATAATAGTTAAGCATAGTACCCATACACATATATTATACAGGTTGCAAATGCATGTTAGGAATGATTTATACTGTTGTGTATGAACGTGGGTAATACTTGTACAGAATTCCGACTTGTTGTAATGTGGACATAGCACTTGAGTACAGAGATAGCTATAAGTAGGCCCAGCACAGTTGAAAACAAATACATGTATAAGTAGTATGTCGTAGAATGGTGGAAAGTGAATATAGAAGAGGGAGAAGGAATTGCACAGAACGAGTTTCAATAGACAAAAGAGAAAACGAGAAGAAAGGAAGTTCTGAGAGTGATAGCTAGTGGGAGTAGCATGAATTTTTCATAAAAATGTAGGCTCAGACGTTGTATTAATCATTTTGACATGTCTTGCTGTAGAAATACAGTGACTGTGTTACTAATAGAACTGCTAAGTAGGCCTTACAAGTATCTTTTTAAATAATTATGAAAGATTGTTGAAGTATATAGTATAGGTATAATAAATTTTATAGCACATAGCATGAATGTATAAATTCAATGATATCTATAAAGATCCCTTTGTGGATTGTGTGTTAAGTGTAGGTATAATCTTGTGCATTATACAGTGTGCTTTTTACATTACATATCCGGATTGATCCTCTAATGCTTATAATTCAAGAAGGAGATATTGTAAATAGGTTTACAATATTTGTACATTTAGTAGCAGCTGAACTGTTGTATAGTTTTTGTCAAATTGAACCCATGCGCCATGTTTTTTGTCAGTAGATGTAAAATTACGAGTTGCTGTGTTATGTTTTGTTCTATATCGGTGGTGCACTTAAACTTACTACACACTGCCTAAATACACGGTTCGTTTTATACGGAACTAATTTATGGCATCTACTACATTCATACAATTCTTGGAGTGAGAACAATTTCCCTTTTGTTTCGTATTTTATGTTTCTCAGCATGTATTGCTATAAATATTCCGGCTACATCTCCATATCTTGTTTTATGGCTGAATGAAGCGGAAGGCACGAAAGAGAAAGGTTTTTTAGATGCCAGTATTTATACAGAATGCTGCTTCCAGGCAATCTTCTCATCTACACTTTAAGATTAATTCTTGTTGTATATCTAGGTCATACTGCTACCACATGTATATACAGTTTCCAAAAGGCAGTGTGCACACTGCTTCTGTGTACACGAAAAAAACCTGCGGCAAATTTGCCAATACGCAATGCAAAGATAACATCTGATAATATATTTGAGAGTAAATTAATGGAGAAAATTGACTGAAATGCTTGGAATAGTGTGCCATGTGCGTGCGTGTACAACCAACTGGCTAAGTGCAAAATAGAGTCGGCATACAAAAACATCATGATCACAAAATTGAAATGGAAAGTTTAGCATTCTAATTGAATCGAGATAAGTAGGAAAGTTTACTTAAGGAAGGAAACGAGTCTTTCGAAAGAAAGACACACTTGAAGTTTATGGTAATGAATTTTGAGACTGAGGCATCGTGTTTATTTGCCTCTCCATTTTATGTGTATCTCACGCATCCCACATTGTCCTTGTCCACTTTATTATTATAACATCTATTTCCAGCTCACTCTCTATAGTGGAGGAGTTTAGAGATGGAAAATGTTTGTGACTCTCTCTCTCCTTCTGGGTGAGTTATAGACATCTGATAGGTATCTATTCATTTACAGGAGGTATCTGTATACTAAGTAAGTAGCTAACTTATTCAGGGAATGGAATGAAAATCGCAAACAGCCGAGTCATGCCACGACCAACACACTAACAATTACATCCCTGTGTGCTCTTGTATACGTTGTGCACTCTTCTGTAACCAAAATACGTCGACTTAAATCTTACAGTTTGTTAACTAAACCAAACTAAAAGGAAGGAAGTAGCCCAAACCATAGAGGAAAGGAAACTTAAGTGATGCAAGGAACAATCCCCTAAAATTCATGTAGTTTTCGAACCTGCATACAATTATATGGTACCTACAAATACAGAAATACATGTATGTAATTTATACAACCGTCACACAAATGCAGACGCGGAGAGCCCTCTGATCTTTATAAACTGTGGATGTTGTAGTGTATATGTGTGGTATTCGATGCGTTGCATCCAGATTTGTAGTTTGGATGGCAAAGGATAAATACACCTAAGTAGAAGCATTCATGTATGTTCAGCATACTTAGTGTCGACTGGAATTGTATAGCAAGGAAATGCGAGCGTGTGCTGGAACTCTTAACTGGCTTTATATACGAGATTGCACAGTTGATATGCTAATTGAGACTCAAATAGTAAAAGCGACGGCTGATACTCTTATTGAAGTTTATTCCTACTACGCTTGTGTAGCTAATCGGGCTTTATATTATTATTACAAGTTTAAAAGTAGCGTGCATTAGACTTCCTTTTGCCCCATAAGGAGAATTCATCCTAAACGACAACAACCCTTGTTAAGCAAAATATGACACAATAGTAATTGTATACATACAAGCTCAATGTACTGTTCAAAAATTCCGATTCCAAGAATAAATCTTGCGCATTCATACGTTTTAAACAGTAATGTAAAAGGATACATACGCCTAAACACTAAATGAAAATCCAACAACCTGCAAAATCTTATAAAACTCTATATATACACAAATTACCATATATTTCTTCAATATTAGTTAAATGATTGCTAACATCAAGTTACGACAGTGCGAGGATTTACCCTTTTAAGTTTGGGTTTACGATTGAGTTGTTTTGACAAAAAAATTGAACGATTCATTTATGCGTCCGTAGTATCGACGTAAAAATGTAAAAGTTGAAACAATAAAAAACTTATATCAAGCAAAGCTACGGAGACCTCACGAGGTTGACTAAAAGTAGCTGGATTCACTATCCAAATCAGGATTATGTAGTAATTAGTAAGTTTATTGGAAGCGCAATCAAATGTTTTGGAGTACCAGAATGAATAAAGTTAGTTAAAAAATTTAATTATGCTTTACGTTTGTTGAAGCGCAATCACATTTTTTGGAGTACCCTTATGAATAAAGTTAGCTAAAAATGTAACTATGCTTTACATTTATTGGAAGCGCAATCTAATTTTTTGGAGTACCAGTATGAATAAAGTAAGGTATAAAACTTTTCAAATCAAAGTAGAAGCAGTAGGTGTGTTTTCATAGGTAGCATTCAGAAATATCGATTCATACGGATATTTATGATCGATTCTGTTTTGTCCTTAAT
>JAQFYB010002048.1:0-27410 GCA_034694085.1 Pogonognathellus longicornis | reverse complement strand
GAATTTAAATGGATGCTGAATCTATACATATTTAATTATTTAAAACTGACAATCTACAAATTTAATTTATGTAACATAGGAATGCACATATATTTTCCATTGGAAGACACTTCATTTAATGGAAGTAACACACATTTCAAAGATAAATGTTTTAATTCCAACTTTTTAACATCTGAGTACTTTTCGTTGCAGTGACAGAGCCAAACGGGAATTCGCACTTCTTTTGATTTTCATTTAACCATTTGGTAGGCACAAATTGCACATTGTCTTCTTATACAAATATCAACTGAATAGATTTATTTTTACTATAGCTATAGCAGTGATATCTTGAGTTAATCAAAATATTTATAAATAACCAGTCAAAATATTTGGAAACAGATATTTTGAGGGTAGACCATGCCGCAAGATAACAAAATTCCCTCCTCTCATATGTGCGCATTGTAGTAGCATTCACGCTAAATGTTAATGACTGGATTATAAATTTAAAATGAATACACACGTTTTCTATTGGGGGCCCGCAAGGGATATTCCCTAAATAAATGCTCACTCTTTTTCGTTCAGTTATAAAAATGCTGATGACATATTTGCACAGGAACCGCGCATTTTCTGCATGTATAAAATTTGCTGTTTAAGTCTCGGTTTCCTTTGGGGTTTTTAGAATCTAATATGCGATGGGCCGATGCATATTGTGGAAAAAATATTTTTCCCCATCAAAACCCACATTATCCACACTAATCCCCAAGAAAACCCCATTTTCTGTCTTCCTGGGAGTGTTGTGGCAGTGGTACACTCAAGGGACAGGAATATTCTCTGCGGGAAGGACTGAAGCTACTCATGCAATCATCACAGACTATGCCAAACAGGAAGGGCGTTTGGAAGTTCCAGATGTACACACGTATATTCTTTCCGCCTCTGCTGACCACAGAACTGAAATCGATTTTGGAAAGGCATTTAATTTCAATAACAAGTCGCTGGCCTACTTTGCGGCTTCAATAGGAAGAGATTCTTTTTACCAACTGGTAACTAATTCCAGACCCAGAGGAACTGGCTATCTCAAACTGCGGGACAAAAACCCAAAAAGTCCTTTAATAATTGATCCCAAATATTTTCAAGATGAACAAGATGTTACCTCAATGATCGAAGGTATTATTTTACACTTCATTTTAATTTTTAGTGTCAATCTTAATTTTTATTGTCAATTTAATTTTAACTTTTATTAGTGTCAATTTTTTAATTTTAATTTTGTGTCAATTTTTTAATTTTAAATTTTAGTGTCAATTTTTTAATTTTAATTTTTAGTGTCAATTTTTTAATTTTAATTTTTAGTGTCAATCTTTTAATTTTAATTTTTAGTGTCAATTTTTTAATTTTAAATTTTAGTGTCAATTTTTTAATTTTAAATTTTAGTGTCAATTTTTTAATTTTAATTTTTAGTGTCAATTTTTTAATTTTAATTTTTAGTGTCAATCTTTTAATTTTAATTTTTAGTGTCAATTTTTTAATTTTAAATTTTAGTGTCAATTTTTTAATTTTCATTTAAAATATTAGCTAATATAGTATTAATAATTAATACTAATACACACGTATTGCTAAACTAAAGGAATCAAGTTTGCCGTAAAGTTAGTTGAAGAAACAAAAGCGTTTAAGGAAATAAATGGAGAATTGATGCCCATTCATTTTCCTGGATGTGAGAATTACATTTTTAAAAGTGACGCTTACTACGAATGTCTTGCTAGACATTGTACAATTACAGCATACAAATATTGTGGCACAGCTCCTATAGGAAAAGATACTAATGACAAACGAGCCGTGGTGGATTCTAAGTTAAGGTGAGTTACAATGAAAATGAGAATTTTTAATTTAACTTTGTATACAATTGAAGAGAAAAACTTTTACATAAAAAATATTTTGGCAGAGTATTTTCTACCAAAGGACTTCGTGTAGTGGATGGTTCAGTACTGCAGTTGTTTTATACTTCAGAAAATGATGTGACAGTCAGAGTCATTGGGCAAATAGCTGCCGACATAATTCTGGAGGATTGGAAAAAAACTAGGACAAGAATATATGCAAGGGGGCAAAGAAATAATAGCCCTCTGCGACAATTCTAAACTTACATAAAATATTTAGAGATTTTATGCAAAAAGTCTTTTTTGTTATTTTTCACCATTTACAGCCCCGAAACCAAATCTTTTATACGGTCCAGAACTACAAAAGAAATACTATGGAAATCTTCTAAAGACTGATATGTTTGTGATTTATAATAAATTAATATCAAAATAAATAAAACAGTAAAAATAGTTCCTTTTAACCATCTGTTACTTTCCAAAATTAACGCAAAGTGTTTTGTACTGTTTCTTATTCCAAGCTACATTTATAATAATAAATGTTTTTTTTACAATATGAATAAATCAACGAATAAAAAATAATGAATAAGTTATCAAATATAATATTGTCATATTGTCTATATGATTCAAGTTGAAACCATTCATAACTAACTCAGTTTGTTCGCCGAATCGTTATGGCAAACTTATTGCGTCCAAAACTGCAAGATTTCATTATACTGATTTGATTGCTGTCAAGAGCCAACAAAAAGCTTTTTTCCGTAATTTATTGTTAACCACAGTAATATGTAGCTTCTGCAAAGCGTATCGGACAAGTGTAAAAATATCATTGTTAATGGAATTATGAAACAATGGAATTGGACAAGGAAGGTGTCCATTCAATGCGTTATGGGAAAAGACATAAGCCGGAGGAAATATTTTCCCAGTATTCTCACGTAACTTTTGTGTCCAGACAGTTTTATTAAAGAACGATTTGAAATAACTGCTCTAAATAATATTCCCAGTATTATATTAATGAATGAATAGGGTTCATTCATTTTATTAAGTGTTGAGCTAAAAAATGACAGAGAACACTATACTACATGAAAAATGAAATAAATTACATTTAAAAATACAATGTTTGCTGATTGAATAATATAATCACAGTGAACGCAGTGTCATGTAAGTACCTGTGAACAGAAGTATATATTAAATGCCAAGCTGCACGGGTAATAAAATAAACTCTTCCAAAAAAGGACATAACAATCATGCTGTAGCAGTTAAATGTATAGATAATGTGTTTGTGTATGCCCATGAATGTTTACAAATAGTAGCCCACCATTCATTGGCGTAGCCAGGATTCAGGGAGACAAACTCAAAACATGAGGTATAATATATGTGCTAATTTTTGCGCGAAACGCAAAAAATTTGATCAAATTAGGGCAAAAATGAACATAAAATAAATAAAATTCGCGATTTTTGATACTTTTTTGGTAAATAACCCATTTTTCAGAATTTGGGGGGAGGGCTATTGCCCCCTTGTTCACCCTGGCTATGCCAGTGACACCATTGTCCCTAGTTTTGTGGTGTACGTGTCCTGGTGGTGGCGTCTTGAGTGTCGTACCTGCGTTAACGCTATTGTAAATAGCACCTTAAATATTTATATATATAGTATAACTTCCGTTAATCAGTGTATTTTCGATCTGTTCATAAAGGATTTGAGCTATGTTTACCATTTATTTTACTGTGATATTTTCTTTGACTCCAATATGCCAAAGTTTAGTATGCCTAAAAAATTTGAAACTGCTATTTGAAACCGTTCTTAGTAATGTTCTGGCCAGACGGACGGATGGACAAGCACATTTATTTAACCATCTTTCAAATATGAATACTGCACGTGTTGGAAATTGAAAAACGAAGTGCATGATGCTTTCTGTAGACACTATATTAAAATAATAACACGTGTAGTATCTCTGAATTTAGCGTTCACAGAGCCGTATTTAGGACCTGGTCCCCACTCAGATTCAGGAACACACACTAAATAATTATATTCATATTCATATTTCCTATACAATTCTTTGAAATGTTTCCTTAAGATAATTTAAACCCTTTCAAAATCCTAGATATGCCATTGGGTGTTAGACTACATTAATATCCGTGTGCCTGATGTCTAACCATGCATAATTTAGAAAAATGAAAGGAAGCAAAATTAAGTTCTTGCAATAATAATTATGCTCTCAGAAAATCCACAAGCATTTGTGTTGTGCTTTATTGAATCTACATAGTATGTAACTCCTACGCAGTCTTAATTCTAGCGCTCACCAAATACTACACACCAATTTTGTGGTAGGTACGTACGGTAAAAAATGTCTAGCTTGTTAGCTACTTACCTGCTCATCACCACTTTAGTTTTTTTCAGAAACACCTTGGCCATGCAATGACCTATTATTAAAAAAGCGGATGCAATTCTTGGGAATTTACTGCGAAAGAATATTTTGAGCAGAAACAAGATGTGCAATTATACGCATAGATAGAACCGAGTTCTTATTTCAGAACCTTACCTTTGCTAACAATACATACCAGAAGATTAACCAAGTTTTTTTAACATCAACTGACGTAATAAGACTCTGATGCCTCCGAATGCGTCAGAATGATAAATAGATTATGTAATTACCCATATACTGCTACGCTACCTTTTGTGTAGTAAGGACTCATTGCGGTTTTCCTGATGTATACTATGTACTCTTAACAAACTTAAGTCAACTTTTGTATAGTGTAACACGTCATAATATTAAACTACTAATTTTGTTGTGAAAACACCGAAACATTGATTTAAGTGATAGAATAAGAATTGCATCGCTAGCAATTTCTGGGTCTCCAACACATAAGCCGGAAAATGTGTAAAAAATCAAGCGAGGTATATAAAGTCAAGGTTGATATAAAAGTAGACCCATAGTCAAATTTCATGTTTTAAACTCTAAACATGTTTCTAGGTCAATCTCTGATTTCCCTTAGTTTTTCATATAGCTATAATATGATGTTATATAAGTGATAAACTAAAAGTGAACATTGATTTTCCATTTTAGAGAAAAATAAAGTTACCAAATCAAAAATGGTGTTAATAGATCAATTGTTAAACATAGGCCCAGCTATTTTTCTTTTTATGGAAATTCTTGAGTCGCTTCTATTTAAATTTGTTGTTTGGGATAAATCTTTGGATCGAGTTGAGATGAGGCAAGAAAATTCGCAGAGTCTTTTCGATTTTATTATCGGTACTTACACCTACTCGTTTTTGAATTCTCAATTTTTTCAATAAAAATTATATTGAACATTTTAAAGTAAATTAAAAAATTAAAGTTGTAAAATGCGTGTTGTGCTTTACAGTGGGTGCTGGTTCAGCAGGATGCCAATTAGCTAGTAGGCTTTCTGAGAGACATCAAGTGTTGCTTTTGGAAGCAGGATGTCTTCCTAGTGCATGGTTGGATCTTCCTGCGTACTCATATTTATTGAATAATCAGAAACCAGTCGATTGGGCTCATCGCACAGTTCCACAAAAATATGCTGCTTGGGGTCTCAATAATAACGTAAATCATTTTTTCAATTAAATCACAAACAATTATTCCAGTGTAAACCTTCTTATTTAAAAGGGAATTTAAATCGGACTGGTTCATTGAAATATGTAGAATGAAGAGTAGTCTTTGTCAAAGTTATATATATACAAAATATATATATGCAAAGTTAATATTGGTACCTACTTAATACAAGGTATATTTTTATGTTGTTCAGGTATCCCATTGGCCAGCAGGCAAACAACTAGGAGGTAGTAATTAATATTAAATTTTTGATTGCAACACCAATGGTTTTAAAATATTGCATAAGATTACATGTAATTGATTGAATTCAAACATCCTACTTTGTTAAATAGGATCTAGTACTATAAATGGTCTTATAAACATTCGAGGAAATGTCCAAGGATTTAACGACATAGCGAGACGTACTGGCGACTCTAGATGGAATTTAAATAATGTTTTACTCTACTATAAATCCCTAGAAGATTATCATGGATTTTTTGATGATGGTAAAAGTTTTAAGATTTTAAGCTACTTTTATAAAATGAACATCTCAAAATTACCAATATATTGCTTCAATCTCTTTTTTACATTAAAATATTACTTTAACTTAAATAATTGTACCAAAAACACAAATAAAATAACCCATTCTAATTTTTTATTAGGTTCTCATGGAAAAGGGGGCACTATGGGTGTACAAAAGTCGTTCCTGATGCCATTCACTAAACAATTACTTAAAGCTGGGACAGAACTTGGTTACAAAATTAGAGATCCAAATCCTAATGATGGAGTTAACACGGAAGGTACCTTGTGCGACCGTGCTTTTTACCTAGACGAATAATTATTTCCTGTTTGCAATCATTAAGCAGATAAATGGACAGATAATATTGTTGTACATCAAAGGTTTTGCTCCGATGGAGTTTTATCTTAAGAATGGACGAAGGTCAGATGCTTTCAAAGGAGACTTGAAACCTATTATGGGCAAAATAAAAAAGCTGACAGTTAGAAAATTTTCTTTTGTAACTAAAATACTCTTCAATAGAAATCAAGCCATTGGAGTTCAATATGAGAGACATGGACAGAAGTATGAAGCTCTAGTTACTAAAGGTAAGCATTTTTCCTTGTTTACACAAAAGCTGTAAGCCTATGGAATAGTTTCAAAATGAATTTCATTCAAGACCAAATATATTTAATATCTGTAATATTAAAACTGGGTAATTGTGTAAACGATTTTGTTTTAGTTTTACATAAAGACATCTTGCACTAAAAAGATCGGTTAGATTTGCTCAAAACAAACTTAATTGATTATTTCGTGGCCCTAAAAAATTCCTGGAATCAATTTCATAGTTAAATTATTATTTTATAAATATTTCACTGAAGCCGAATCTTATTGAGTATGTGCCCTTATTGAAATTACTAATGAATTTTGAATTGACAATTGAACTAATATTGAAATTACAATTTCAGAAATAATATTGAGTGCGGGTACAATACAAACCCCAAAAATATTAATGCTGTCTGGCATAGGACCTCGTCAACACCTTGAAGAAGTTGGGGTTAGAAAGTTTATTACTCTCATTAAATATTATAATCAACCCCAATTAAATATCAGCGTATTATATGAATAGAGATAACCATACGTCTTATTACGCAATATTTATTATCTTGTATCTACCGTAAATCCTCAATTAGAATCTGTTATATAATAGCACCCCAGTCTCAAGTAAGAATCCAGGAGTTTTCAGTTATATAAATTGATTATGTCCCGGCTCAACTCTTCAATACCATATTTAGGATTCCATTTCGGGAGGGGCAAAATACCAACATACTGCAAAAAAGTGCAAAATATTGAGCTATTGTAGCCCGAAATCAATCTAATTTTTTTTTGCTGCTTTGTGGTAAAATAACCTATTGTTCCCGATTTTGTAGTGGGCAATTGCCCCTTTTGCCCCTCAAAATACAGCCTTGGTAATCTTGTCGTATTACGTAGCATAATATGAAATATTGAATTTATATAATTATAATGTTATACTGAATAGATCAAACCGTTTGTGGATTTGCCAGTGGGAGGGAGTTTGCAAGATAAATATGGCGCTTTGATTGGCCCATTTTTGATTGCGGATGGACAATCTTTTAATCGTGACAGGGACATAACACCTTCAGCTTTGCTGGAATGGTATTCTGAAGGAACGGGAGTTGTTTCAGCTGGAAGGACCGAAGTGACTCACACAATTATTACAGACAGTGCAAAACGAGACGGTCGTGTGGACGCTCCAAATGTGCATACTTATGTTATATCCGCTTCCACTGACAGTGGCACGGTACGCGATTTCGGAAAATCGTTCAACTATAAACCAGAATCCCTCGGTTATTTTGACAAAGCCAAAGGAAAAGATTCATTTCTCCAGCTTGTCACTATTGCAAGACCGTTGGGAACAGGTTATATCAAACTGAAGGACAAAAATCCCCACAGTCCCTTAATAATTGACCCTAAATACTTTCACCATGAAAAAGACGTTGAAGCGATTGTAGAAGGTAATTTTACATTCATCAGTTTGTACTTATTATTATAAATAACGCACTATGTATAAATAATATAAAATATTTATGACGCTTGACGTTTTTCATGAAAATAACTTAGGTATTTGTCCTTTATATCATTGGCGGATATAGTAATACTTTTTGCAGGTCTAACTCCTTTCCCCCTCTTAAATATGGATTTACACCAGATAACAGGGCCGTAAATTCAAAAAAGGGGTTATTTTTCATAAATGTGTAATTTACGGCAAAGTTCTTACAACAGACCAATTTGATGAATTTTTGTTGATTTTGATTTCACGTTACGCACGATTTTATAATTATTTGTATACTACACATCCTTTTCTCAAAATTTCTGGTTTCTGTTTACGGTATTGCTAAAAAATACTATAAATTATTCTATTGTAGTAGTAATTATGTAATTGCAACCCCGTGTGAAAAATCTTAGATACGCCACTGACCTGTTTGTGTTAATTATGTATTATTATTGTACATGGATGCCACATTTAGCAGCTTTAATTTATTCACAATAATTTAATTTACAGGTATAAAATTTGCGGTGAAGTTAGTTGAGGAGACTAAAGCTTTTAAAGAAATAAATGGGGAATTGATGCCCATCCATTTTCCTGGTTGTGAAAATTACATTTTTAAAAGTGACGCTTACTACGAGTGTTTAGCTAGACACTCTACCATTACTGCCTACAAATATTGTGGCACGGCTCCCATTGGGAAAAATGTTCGCGACGAGAGAGCTGTAGTGGATTCAAAATTGAGGTGATAATTTAAACTTAAAATTATTAATTCCACATTTTGGATTGTAGCATTTATAAAAAAATTGATTGGCACCTATGTAATAATTTTATTGTACATGACATTTGTATATTTCCGCAGAGTGTTTTTTACAAAAGGACTCCGTGTGGTTGATGGCTCAATATTACAATCATTTTACACTTCAGAAAATGATGTCACTGTAAGAATGTTGGGGCGATTGGCTTCTGATATTATTTTAGATGATTGGGAATGATTTAGACTACAACGTTTTTTTCAGTCATTTCCTTTTTAGTTGTTGTTCTGTTTTTGTCTGTTAGTGAGAATGTTGATTCGCATTACGCAACGCATACAATATATTTGTGACCGCATGTGAAAATGTCCGTATTTCTGTAGTTTACCCCTAGTTCCAATAAAAAATAATTGTTGAGCTGTAAAATGTCATTGAGAGAATTATTTAATATCGATTTGGTTGTTTGCACATGCACAATTACTGACACTGATATTGAAACAATAGTAAGACTGCATGTGATTTTATACATTCAATTGTTTAACATGAATGTCCATGAACGAATTACATATTAATATTCGTCATAGGTTCATTTACTCTAAGTACCATATATTTTAACTTTTTACAATGACAAATTGTGCACATTAGAACTATGGTCAATTTATAGCCTAAATATTTTAAAGATGTATAAAACAACTGCCAAATTGTTTCGTTATCATTTATGATTTCATCAGTTCAAGTAATACAAAATTATTTTATTATTTTACAGATTTCTCAAACTGCCTAAACTGTACAAAAATGAAGCTAAAGACATAATATACATTATAAATATTGTAATAAACATACTCTATTAAGGGAATCAATCTTCATTTGAATAAAAAATATTCCAATTAATTATCTTTGTATTAATATCATTAACGCTATGCTAACACAATGATTTGTAATTAACCTTAAACTTGTTTAACCTTAAATACAATTTTTACGGGAAGATACTTATTTAAATTAATACCATAACAGAAGTTTCATGACATAACGGAAAATGGATTGCAATAAATTTAGAGCTGTGCCTCGATTGATTGCAAAGAAACAGCCTACGTGGGTTTTAAAAGGAAAGAGAGACAGGACAATACGTTTGTCGAGTGGAGTGTATACATTCAGTTTAAACAGATATATAATAGCTGTGGAGAGCTTTGTGGTTACATATGCCTTGGCAATAGCTACTGGGAAGGTCAAAGTGACCATGAAAATTAAATGTGTGGGCATAACTAGACGTGTAAGTGAACTGGTTGTGTGAAATCGAATAACAATGAAATATGACATAACTAAAATTAAAGAACAAACAAAAAATCCCCCAGTCGCTGCAACATTGGAAATGCTTTGCATTTGTCGACAATACAGCAGCAATATCGTCTTGTAAATTTGCCGATATTTTGAAACTCTTTCGAGGAGAGTGTCCTTCTTTCGACGCAAAAGAGGTCCCCTACAAAAAATATAGTTTCAAAATTTTATTAAACACAGTATGAAAAAATAATTTCAACATAATTTTTACAGTTTTTCATTTTTTATCATTGCGAACTTATCTTTCCTAATTGTTCACAACTACAAGCAATTATATAGCACATTTAAATGTAGGCGCATATACATTGAATTTGAAGGCAACTGGATTCGTACACTTAATATAATCCACTTACCCATATACTTATTCAGTTAAATAAATGGAATAATAATTATTATAATACCATTTACAAACGAAAAAGTAATCCTTTTTTGAAACAAGAATAAAATCATATTTTTATACATAATTAGAAAGTGTTTTATTACTTGATAGCATTGAGCCAGTTTCTGTAGCAGTTGAGTTGTATCATAATCATCACAGCATTGAAGCGGCACAGGAACACGACCGAGTGTAGAAATTGCAGCTCAAAAGCCCAGAACAAAACTTTGCACGCGACGTTTCCATTGAAGAGGTCAAAAAGGACGTTGTTAGGCATATTGTAGAAAGTTGATATTATAGAACCGACATATAGCCCTGGCCAACCTTTGTTCAATGTATAATAAATAAACCTGGACAGTCTTCCGTTTTGGTATTTTCTTCTTGACCGAATTTCTAAATATGGAAATTAATACATTTAAATATCGACAAGTAAAATTTTATTTCAGTGAAAATAATCACTAAATTCATCAAGAATAACCATATGTATAGGCTAGGCATTAAAAGCATTATTGTGATTTTATATTATCATTGCTTTCTATTTTATTCCATTTTCATTTATAAAAAATTGCAAAACTATAAAATATTTAAAATATTGGTCTTACTGAGTCGTTGGTTTAGATTGAGTAGCATGTTGAATGTGCTCGTGGATTGTTCATGGTAGAAATAGCCATTTATGAGGTAGACCATTGCGATTAATAGAATCCCGAATATTGCAATAAACTCTCGTATTAATTTTGCAATATCTATTTTCCCATCTGCTGTTTTAGGGATTTGGAAGAGAAATGTGATAACTTTGGATGCAACGTAAATATTGGCACATGTGAAATAAATGGTCCATCTTAGCTGTCTTGATGGTGGGGACGAGTCAAATCTTTGATGAACCACGTTCCATTGGTAAGGCAGGTATTTTATTGCACTTATGGCGTCTGCCGCTTTGTGCAACTCTATAAGTGACTCTTCCGCCGCCATTATTGTCTAATGAAGAGATTTACACCTGAAACTGTCTCTACGGTAAGAAGTGTAAAATAGTCATGTACTTATTATATTTTATGACGTTCAATGCTTTTGCATTATAGTAGATATACACAATGTGTATATACCCAATTTTATTATAAATAATAAGGTAATAAATATTAATATAAAATATGATTAGTTACTGTGGAGGAAAAGCAGTAGTAATGTTTACGACATCCCGATTCTGAAGATTAGATGACTCATATCAACCTTATTTCAATTTAAAATAGGATGCCTTGGTTGATAGATCGTTAATAATAATTCAGTTTTAGTAGTAACTAGCTCTTTAGCCAAGACAACTTCCAATCGACTTTTAGAGTGGAGCTCGTACTGAACAATCTGAATCAATACGAAGTATAAAATAGGTTGAACATTACATGTTGAGTTTTACTTGTGTAATATTTTATTAGGTGGATTTGTAAGCGATTTGAGTCCTATGTACCTGCACTTAGTGACATTCTATGCTTCAAGGCTTTTCCTGCAAAATACAACACATACACGCCTCTGTGTATCAAACAGTATTTTTATATTCCAGTAAGTTTAAGATTGGGGTATATTATTGATTGACTAGGTAAATCCTCGGCGCGGCTGCTGCTTCAAAGGGCATTGAGTAAACTATTATAAATGAAATGGAAAATTTTACATTCCTATTTACAATTAGGTATAAGGGAAGAAATTTATGGGATATATATGCACCTATTTGTTATTCTACATATACATACGCGTAGCGTTCTGGGGGGGGGGGGGTGCAATGCACCCCCCAGAACAAATGATCATAGTACTAAAAGAACAAAAAATCAGAAAAAAACGCTCGAGTATCATGATTTTTACTTTGTTTTTGACTCACATATGTACTTCATATTGAGATTTTTGCTTCTCCAAGAAACCGATTTCTGTATAGAACTTGCGCGCGTAGCCAGAATTATAAGCTGGGGTCTACAATATTCGTTGTATATTAACATAAAATACTGAAATTAAAAAAAATTGCACATGAACTGTCAAATGGTAATAATTTCCCCTGGGCTAAAAGCAGTAAGTTACGGCTCTGCGTTGGATGGAAATTGTTTAGCATTATACGTGTCGCTTGTGAATATTAGATTTCAGGATTTATTTACAAAGTTTGTAATGTAATGCTAACTTATGTATGTATAAGTAAGGAATGTTAGAATATCTTTAAACTTTAAGGTTTTGGTTTTCGCTAGCTCGAGGAAATGTTGCTAATGGATCAATATTTAGTTTGCAAATAAATCATGAACTAAATGCAGATACTTTTGCACAGAATATAGTATTGCTATTCTTATTTGCATTTATAAAAGTATACATTCCTACATTTCTCCGTAACTTATTTTAAATAAATACTACTTTATATAGTATTATTAAATATTATTCTCCATTATTACTGATTACGCAACATACGTTTAAAAGGGCAATATTATATCAAGTATAACTATCTGTAATTATGCTCGATACTATTAGTAATAAAATCTAAATTCTAAAATTTATTCCGTAGGTACTTGATCGGCTGATTTCGGCCTGAAAACATGCTTTGACTATTGACAATAAAAACTTTACAAACTGTTCGAGTTGAGGGTTCAAATTTTAACAAATTGTTTGAGTATTTTAAACTTAAACATGTTCAACTTGTTCGGTTGGAACGGGTTTGGACTAGAAATGTACATTTGAGTCGCGGTCTGTCTACAAGTACGTGGGGTTGGACTGTACACATTTCAAGTATTAAAAAAAGAAATGCAATCGAAAATATGAATAATCTTTGACGGGAACGTGTATTTATGATGACTGCGATTTCGGATCTTTTTTGACCCCCTTCCCGTTTTTTCTGCAAAGACATTTAATCATAGGTCCCCATCTCCAACAAAGGCGTCGTACAATAATTTTTAACCCTCTCCCCTTTTATTATGAGTACTATGTAATTGAAAATATGTACGCTGATAACAAGATTTGAATTCATGGTAAAGTTTTTTCGGAAACTACACCAAGTCAATCTAGGGGCTTAAAGAAACTGTATTTACACCGACTGTTTTCTTTTTGTTTCAAAAATTGTACTTGGGTGCTGAAATCGGTCGTATTCAGTTTTCAGTTATAAGAACAGAAAATTTTAATCTCAAATTTTATCGCATTAATAAGCTACTTCGCTAAGCCTTTACTATGTAAATTTTCCATTTTTGTGACCAAACCTGTGACCATCTTTTCACGCCGTCCGTTTTCGTCATGTTTTCCCAAACCCTTTCCCCTTCAAAGTGCGTACAACATAAATGTACGCCCCTTACTTACAAAATGTACCATCATTACCACGACATTTTCAATTGTATTCTACAAAGCTTTTTTACAAATCAAATCTTCCCTGATCCCCTTAAAATACAAGATATCAGGTTGTTCCATACAAGGTCTCATTATTATTATATCGTATTTAACATGCAAGTAAAAAAGACAAAGCATTATAAAATTTGTTAAATAATAGCCGTAAATTTAGATGCATATTTATGATTATATGTATTATATAATAATTTAAGCTGCAGGAATAATATGGTTGTACCAAGTATAACTTATGTTGTAATGTTATAATTATTTGTATTAGTAAAATTTGCTATTAGAAATAAACCATTAAATAAATTTGGTAAGTAGTAACTGAATTTAGATGCGTAGTTATGATTGTTTGTATAATGATTTATAAAGCTGCAGGCATAACGTTTTTGTATACACATGTACCTGGTTATATCTTATATTCTAAAATGATTACTTCTAATAGCAAATATTAAAAGCTTACTTTAACCTTATTCTGTAAATATACTTCAATTTAGAATGATATCACTTAAAAAGCAAACGAAACATGATATAATGAAAGATCCACTGAAATAAATTCAGGGTTGTTGCTCGACTAATTGCACTAAGCACTAAGAAAGAGCCTACACACGGGTTTTTATAGGAAACAGCAACATTTACATTAAAGCAATCTAATGGAATTTCAACATTTATTTTTTGTTTATGATAGCAGTAGACAGTTTTACTGTTCTATAGGTTTTGGAAATTGCTACTGGAAAGGTAATTGTTATCAAAAAATTAAATTGACCGGCAAAATAAGTCGTACGAGGGCAATGTCCTTGCGAAATTTTGTTACTATTAATTATGACGTGAACAAGATTATAGAACTCAAAAAACTAAATACCAATCACCGCGAAGTGAGACACACTTAGGATCCGACCTTTTGTCAATTAAATAATCTTTTAGATTGATTTTCTTATTCGGCAGTATTTACACAAATTTAACATGTGACACACTGAAATGACTTCGTTTGTTCCTTCGATACATTATTTTTTTAAATAAAGTTGCCTACCATTAATAACAATAATGTGAGAGCTTTAGTACCTATTTGTATTAAAAGAATCATTGCCGTTTCTTTATATATACTTTAACTATGCACACCATAAAATTAAAAATGCGAATTAAAATTTTCTATTACACCGGGCGTCACATTTGTGATGCTTTATTTTGATTGCTCATACGAATGAATAAAAATCGTAACAATGTGATTTACTTGCATGGTATTTTTTATTTATTATAGAAGTATTGTGAATCCTTCTCTTCTCATTCTACTAATTACACCATCTTTCATTTATTATCCAAAAATTTTAATCATACTGACCCTTTATTTTGCCTTGTGGTTTAATCCATTATAATCAATATAACTAGATTTATTCAAACTTAATTTATGAAATAATTATTTAGTTTAGAAAAACAAATAGCTGAGTTATTGTAATTGACAAAACCGATTATGTCATAAATTGATAAGTAATACTAATACTTTTACATATTCACATTTTTATAAACAATGTCTGATACAAAACCACATTTATTTGTTATCAGAACGGCTAATAAACAATCATTGTTTGTTATATAGAGTAAAAAGCACAGTGACAAATTTTTCAGACGTTTATTTAGTGGAATTACAGTTGGTGCATTTTGGGTAGGCTTAAAAATGTGACACCTTTACTTATCAGATATAACCTATATTTTAATTGTACAATGTGTTATGTATCGTGATATATTTACCTGCTCGTAATCAATTTTACTGTTATCAAGCACAAATTGAAAGGATACAGTTATTGTATAACCGCAATTAAATTACCTATGAACTATATTATGCCTCTTTATTCAATGAGTTGATAAAGCTTAAACATAAATTACAAAACAAATTAAGACTTATACTTTTCATGTATATAATTAGAAACTTTTGTCTTAAAGAAAAATCCTTCATAATATATACTTTTTGTTTACAAGTACATATACATAAAAATAAATTTTGAATTGAGATGAGGGTTACCGACTTTCTTATAGGATCCATTCCTTTAATAATAGAGTTTTATGCCAAACAATATCTTCAAGATGATTTATCAAAAACTTTGACAGAATTGGGATCTGAATTTAATATTCCCAAAACAAAAACTTACGATTTCATCATTGGTAAAATAAAATAAAGATATTTAAGTCTTATTTTCAAAAAATAATTTCATAAAATAAATTTAATAATTATGTCAGTTGGTGGTGGGAGTGCTGGTTGCGTGTTGGCAGGAAGATTATCAGAAAAGTTTAATGTTCTGCTTTTGGAGGCGGGTGGAGATCCTCCTCCGGTTGCAGCTGTACCTTATTTTGCCACATCTGTTTCTACCGATCCAACAATAAATTATTTTTTTAAATCAGTTGCAATGACAAACGCCCCGGGAGATTTTGGTGGGGTAAGACATTTTGAATACCTTTAGATGCTAATTTTCAAACTTCATTTTTACAATTTTGTAGCCATTTGTAATCAATCAATATTCACATTATCTCAATTTTACAATGTACAAAGGATGTAACATGTAAGTTTTATATTTTTTCTGTTACGTCATTCAATTGCTAGTAAGTGTGTAATATGCCAAAGCTTGAGTTTTGAATTTAATGATAATAAAACTCTTTTCTCACCGAGTGACACGTTTTGTTTCATATTTCAAAGGTTGTCTTCTCACATACGGGGAAAATGCTTGGAGGTTCTGGCTCGCACAATGATTTGGTTCATAGCCGAGGAAGCCCGAAAGATTTTGATAATTGGGCTTCGTTAACAAATGACTCTACCTGGAATTACGAAAACGTTGTAGAATACTTTAAAAAATCAGAGAATTTCATCGGTGAGCGATTTGGACCGGATACTGATGGTAAAGACTTTCTCTATCACATTATGATAATTCCAACAAATATATATGTAGATATTATAGTGCCAATATTTAACAACGTTACATATTGAATAATTAAACTTTTATTGTGTAATTAAAATGTAAATTTATTAATCCTCTTTCATGTAATAATCAGCTAAGTACTACGGAAAAGATGGGCCAATAACGGTGACGTTAAATAAAGTTCCCATATTGGATTTGTGGTTTAAAGCTGGAAAAGAGCTTGGTTTTGGAACAAATGATCCCAATGGTTTCCAAAATGAAAGTTAGTTTGCCAAAATTTGAAAATAGTGGACAAAAATCAATCTTTTTACACTCATTAATTATTTGAAGATTTCGCTCCAAATCACAAGGCAGTGGGCAACGGTCAACGTAGCAGTTCCTACACGCAGTATGTTCTACCATACGAAAATAAACGAACAAATCTAACTGTCATTAGATACGCAAATGTTTCTGAAGTATGTCCATCATATTGCACAGCTTTCAAAAAATTAAACAGACCGATAATCTTTAAAAATTCATACTTTGATTTTTTATGGGCTCATCGACAATAGACGAATGACAAAGACGTCTTCGGACGACAATAGCCGAAAGCTACGAGGCGTCAATAGCCGAAATCGGTTTATGGCGAATCGGACCCAAAGACAGACGGACTTACGGACAGACAAAGGGGCCGACGGTCGAACAGAATGACAGACAGAAAATTTCTATTGAGTATTGTTCTAATACTTCCTAATAATATAAGCATTTATAATTTATTGAATTTATTCGCTTAGATTCTTTTGAATAAGGAAAATCAAGCTTACGGAGTTGCATATACACGACATGATTTGTTTCCACAAATTGCTCATGCCTCCAAAGAAATCATTGTAAGTGCGGGTGCATTTTCCTCTGCGTTGCTCCTGATGAAGTCCGGGATAGGCCCAGTGAAAATGTTGGAAAAGGCTGAAGTAAGTAAACTGTTAATTTGTGCTGAATGTTTGCTTCAAAAATAAATATAATATTATTTGTTTTTTATTAAGATTCTTGTCAGGGTACCTTCGGAAGCCGTTGGTGAAAACATGAGCGAACACGCTGCTGTGAATATCACAGGCTTTACGGTGAATGACACAACACTCTTCTCGAAAATCTCGTCGAGCGAAATAGAACAACTGATGGAACAATACCACAAAGGAGAGGGTATACTTACCTTGACCACCGAAGGACCACAAATGTTTAAAGTTTCCAAGCAATCAGAACATCCAGAATGGCCAGATTTATGGATTGAAATTCACACTAATGCAATAGTTGACGATTCCAAACCGTCTGTGTCGTTTTACGTTGTCCTGGGTCGTCCTAAAAGTCGAGGAGTGTTATCCCTAGACACTGAAGCCTACAAAAATGGCGTTCGGGATGATGTTCAACTTGCTTTGATCGATTATAAATTTCTATCTGACCCTGCCGGTTCAGACATTGAAGCTATCTTGGAAGGTTAAAGCTAATTTAATGAAACGCCTCCTAAATTAATTTTTACGATTCAACAATATTTTAATGAATTAAAAACGTCTACCTCTGCTCAAAATGCATTTTCATTTTTTGGTCTTAGGATGTACAAACTCAATTTTTTAAACAAATTTTCAGGCATTAAATTCGTATTTGAAATCGTTGAAACTAGAGCGATGCAAAGTTTAAAGCTGACTTACAATGGGACGCAAGATCCTTCGTGTGTAGATCACGTATTTCTTTCTGATGATTACTGGAGATGTTTCATCCGCCAAAAAACTCTTTCTTGGATTCATATGGTCGGTACTAATAGCATGGGACCGGCATCCGGAAATTCAAATACGACTGTGGTGGATAATCAACTAAGGTACAATTTTGATTGTTCAGACAACCTAACTTTTTTATTTGCTAAATTATGTTTCATTTTTATTCCACTCTCCATACATTATTTTTATTATGCAAATAAATGGTTTAAATACGTTAGCAAACGTAGGTAAGTATTACCTTCGTAATTGTGCCAATAAATATATTAAAACGTTGTCATATTATTATTTGATTTCAGAGTTCGGGGTGTGAAAGGTCTGAGGGTCGTTGACGCATCTGTCATTCCAGCTGTTACAAATGCTAATTTAAATGCTCCTGTTTTAATGGTTGCTGAAAAGGCGGCAGATTTAATAACACAACAGTGGTACACTGGACCACCAAACAAAGGGACGCTGAGCTGTACAAGCATTAGTTCATTTCTTTTTATAACAGTAACTGTTTCCATTTATTTGCACAAATTGTTTTAAACTTAAACACTTTTGTTTAATATTGACAACAAATTAAAAAAACCTGATTCCTAACATTGAGCAGAATATTTTTAATCATAATTGATTTGCATTTGAAAAAGTAAAACATTGTGGAGTCTTATACTAAATTAGATGCGTCTCAAGCTATTAAATGATCCATTCGCAGTCGATCCTAAAACACAATTTTATAAACTTACTGTGGGTTGTTCATGCAAATGGCTATAATTGACACATTAATAAAACCGAATTTTGAACTTTTTGTATACAATTTTATCAAAGACATAATAATATTTTATTCGTCCAATACAATATCACAATTAATCGGTGCGTCTGTAAGAGTATACAGGGTGGCCATTTCATTAGTAGAACTCTTCCATTTTTCTCCCCAACGGGGGTAGCTGTATGAGTTATGCATACTTAAAATGAAAGCTTAGATCAGTGGCGGGGAAGGGGGTGTTGGTGCGGGGGTGGGGGTGGCGGGAGGAATGCGGAAAAAATTATAACACTATATGTTTATAACCTTATAGATCTACAACGAGAGCCTAGAAAGTGTCTCAAGACATACCATCAACTGACGCTACTTTTTTACATCTGTTTCAACAGTTAGTTTACAACAGGTATTAGTAATTTTAATGTTCAATGGGCAAAGTCCAGATTATATAGAGGCAATATTCATGTTATAGGATAGCAAAACAATTTTATAAATAATATACGATTTAAATAAAAGCCCTTTCGTTTTAGTGTGACTAATTGTAAGTTTAAGAATACCACAAATAAAAATACAAGTAAGATAATTTTATATTGTGTTCTTAATGGTCAATACCTTTGTTTGGTCTGTTTTCAGATACTTCTATCCATTCAAATGGCATATTATTTTCCTATTGAGGTTCATGCACGTATCCAGGATCGTAAGCTGGGGGAGGTGCACAGCAAGGTTTTTTACAAAAAGTATTTAATGGTAGAGCAAAATTCAAATGTGAGAAACAATTGAGTGCATACAGCGCTTTGAATTATGTCCAAACCAACTGAAAACGGATCAAATTCGCGCGTAGCGCGAATTTTTTTTTCGAATTTTTTGAACTTTTATAGTAAAATAAGCTCATTTTTACGCATTCTGGGGGGGGGGGTGCACGTGCACCCTCTCTGGATACGTGCCTGTTGAGGTTAACTCCAATATTTACATGAATTGGTGGGTACCTATTAGTAATTTTAGTTGATACTTCGTTTTATTGAGCTATTTTTTACTGCCGATTAAGGCTTACTGACCTCTACAGCAAGGTATTCATTTCTTAAACCTTGCAAACAGAAATTATTGAGTTTGATTTTTTTAGTTTCTGAAACACCGTAGTTCACGTTTTAGTAGCATGCTAATATAGCCATGAGGAACTGCTATCATGTACTGTGTATTGCCAAAAGGGTAAGAATTGCGACATTGCGAGTGGCTTTGTGAAGTAACTGTTTACTTTACAGACATGAAAATTATTTTAATTGCGTAACTAAATATCCATGTGTGTATTTATAAAAGTTTTAGTATTTCCATAATTTGCTATTTAGTTTAAATGACCACATTACAAACAAAAAAATGAAAACTGTGGGTACAATTTGGAAATGTGGAGTGTGTGCCCTTATTGTTTCTACTAGTGAGTGAATTCGTCAATGAACTTCTCGATCTCCCATCGCCCCTTTCGTAATTATATCACACCAGCAAAAAACTGCTGATAAAACTCCAACGTTTTAGTTCATAAAGAACAAAATAGTTCCCACATGGGGAATTATCTGTACTTATGGAGGAAATGTTCGTTTCCAAAATAATAATTCGCCAGGGACAGTTTAATTCACCACCCTTATACACGATCTATTTCTATATCTCGATTTCACTACACAAACACAATGCTAAGGACTCAATACTTTATATAATAAGTCAAAAAAGTCTAGAAAAATTGTTCACCAAACTATATGACAGATATAATTCCAGCACAACCCTTTCCCTGTACAGAAAGTTTAAATAGTTATTAATCACGAAGCAATACAAATCGTTCTTAGAAATGTTCATAACAAAGAAGCGACTAAATAAACAAATTGAATATTATGGTTTACAAATAGCGACGAATAGAGAATGCCCAGATATCCAGCCTAGATATCGGCTTATATTATAATTATAACAATAAGCTTTTATTGTCAAACGCCTCTTTAGTTTATTTAATGGATGAGGAAAGCAATATAACAGCGATTTAGTATTGGAAGTATTTTTATGTTCGTCTAGTTTCCGATCATTTGATACTAGGAGAATAATATACTCATTGTCTATTTTGTGAAGGAGTTTGGTTAGCATCTTGGGTCATTCCTATTTTGTGTCCAAAAACTGTATCCGAGCCTTTTCACAATAAACATGTAAATGTTTTAAAAATAATTCCAGGATTGAATGATTTATTTCTGATGTTCTAGGTTGTATTAAGCTGAGTCTCAGAAAAATACAAATTCATTTAATAATGTGCTCCTGATGGGGGTGATTTTGTATTTTTTTGCGGTGCGCGCTACAGAAATTCGAAATGTGCACCAAAATTGACGGAACAAATTTTAGAAAATGCACAGATGCACACTGTAGCGCGCACCGCAAAAAAGACAAACTTGTATTTTTCTGAGACTTAGCTTAATACAACCTACAACTACAACATCAGAAATAAATCATTCCATCCTGGATTTTTTTTTAAAACATTTATTTGCCTTTTGTGGAAAGGTTCATCCACTATCTATTTACAAACAACTTACATAATTGTTTTATAAAAAATTACAACTTTGTCTTAAATATCTAAAACATTTTTTATGATAGCATGAACTAATTCCAAATATGGAATAGGAAAGTACTTATGCATATAGAATTAACGAGGTACTTTGTCAGAAGGAGCAACTCTAATCAATAATTGGTTTTTAAGATTACTCGAGTTCATATTATTCATTATGTCAAACTATGAATTTATTTTGACCCCATCACAGTACACTTAACTCAACAAACCACTCTCGTCCGTTTTAATAACTGCGCCGAATTCTGATTCCAATATTTCCGAAAAAAAATAATTCACCTATATATCTCAAACTATATATCTAAGCCCAACAATGGTTATTAAAAGCTTTCTACCGTTGCTAAAAATATACTTGGATGTGTGTCATAAATTCAGGTTTCTTCCAATTAAATGGAACAATCGGAAATCAGAATTCGAATTGACAGGGAGAGGAAACATGGTGATTTGTTACGCTCATTCGTTGTACACCTACTTCAATCTGCTACTCTTGATTTTCCGTTTGCCTGAGTCAAGTGAAATTCCACAACCTTTGGGATCAATTATTACTACCGCACATCTCGTCGATATCTTTGTTTGTTTGTTTGGCATAACACTTCTGACCTGTGTACTGGTAACAAAAACTGAAACAAAAAATACATGCAACGCATTCCTTCACTTTGCTCTGCAATTTCAGGGTAAGTGTTTACAAATAATATTTATATTTAGGTTACTTTAATTAACACCAGAGTAATTATTTAATGTTTTTCTGTTTAGCTAAATATCCATCACATCAGTCGGCTGCTATAACACTCGGTGTAATGATTTTTATGTCAGTTATGTCGACACTGATTCCAATCACAGCTGCATTGGTTATGTGTACAAAGGAGCTCAGGACGACTCCATTCTGCTACTATTCACTGTTGGTGGAATTCAATCTTGTGACCAACGACGAACAACCTTCGTATTTTCTTCTGCTACTCATTTTTTTGATTCATTGCTACACGCATACACAAATACTGACTGCCATTATATTTTATGTCAACGTATGTGGTATCTATTTCTATGGAACCTGGCGTCTCATGAAAAAGACTGCAATGTAATGCATATTTTAATTTAATTTGCAAACGTGCGTTATTAAAAAGAAATTTTAATCAATTCTAAAATTTCAAACACAATTAACGTTAAAAAAATTATAATGATATGTTGTGTAATAGTTTCAAATACTAGCCTACCTGTAGCGACTTAGCGACGTATTTAAGAGGATGTCTTAGTCTTAAGAGGTTGAAACCTCCGCCCTAAATTTTGGTTTTTTTCAGTATTAAAAGTATATAGTATTTTTTCAGTATATAGAATCTAAACGCTCCCAAAATCCAATAAAAAAATGAATACTTTCATTAGGTAGTTTAAAATATGCAATTTATTTTTTCACTGAAAAGTGTTTATTATTTTTAATGCAGAATGAGAATCGGAGACAAGACAAACCAAAAGGGCGAGAATCAAATTTCGACGATATTTGAAGTGGCAGTGCTATTCAGGTCGTTTCAAATACTAGGCGTGTATTTTTGTGACCTTGGAAAAATTATCCTTCCAGTCGCATTTACTCTTTTGACGATGCTTTCTGTGTTGACCAACTACTGTCTTGTAATCCTCCCACATTCCTTTCTTCCAGAAGTAAAGGTGCCGCTTATTTGTATAATGATCTGTCCTGAGGCTGCGGTATTTGTAAATCATTATGCAATTCGACTGGTCTCAAAGAAAGTAAAAGCTGCAATGGAATCATGGAAAGGACACAATAGCGATGCAAAATACTTCAAACGGTTTATGCGTACCTGCGACAAATTACCTGAGCAGATTTGCACCAAATTTCTTTATAGACGGAAACCCTTGAAAGAGATCAACAAGGTCACCACTTGTACGGCGAAGCTCTTGATTATGAACAACATTTCCTCTAAGTCGGCCAAAGTGACCAAGAAAACGAGAGCACTTCTCAAAGTGGGAGCTATTGAGTTATTTAAGATGGTCTGTGAGCGGCAACCGAATGAGACATTCAAATGCTGGTTTAGGTTTGGATGACTCTTCATCATCCCTAAGCATTTTCAATATTCGGAGAGTACTTACCTATAATGGAACCACCACGCATGTTTTTCATGGATTTCAATGACAGTTGATGCATATAATGCGACTAGCCAGTTTTTAAGTTGCAATATACACAATAATAGGTATACAACTTTGCAGTTTTTATTTTACCGTATTCCAGTATTTATATTGAAATGATAATTTTCGAAATTTTATTTTGACAAATAACGTGCAAATATTCAGAAGCTATATATTACCTATCTATACAAACACATACCGGGATAATGTTTGGAGATTCCGGCTCGCACAAAGATTTAGTTCATAGCAGACGAAGTCCAAAAGATTATGACAACTGGGGTTCGTTAACAAATGACCCTAGCTGGAATTACAAAAAATATTGTAAAATAATCGTTTAGTTGACACAATGAAACATTGACTTTTATGATATCTGATTTAAAAGATTAAAAGTATAATAATATGGAGACTTAAACTAAATAATATGCTTCTCAGGCTATTAATAGATCCATTTGCAGTCGTTCATAAAACACGGCTTTATAAAATGCTGTAGGAATACAATTTCATTAAAGATATATTCGTCGAATACATCATCACAGTGGATCGGTGGATGATACTTTGATACTTAATTGAAAACGTCGGTGAGACTATACCGTATACATCAGCGAATGTGAATATTGCGCAGCATTAGTCCATACATTCATTTAGCTAAGGCTTTCCAAGTGTATTCTGCAGGGTTGATTTGATCAAATGGACTCGCGCGTCCTGTGCATCATCATGATCATGCAGGAAGAGTGTACAGTGTGCTGAATACATTACATACACACACTGCCTCTGCCTTGCAGTGCAGCAGCTGAGTAGATACAAGTTTTAACTTGTATCCACAGTTCGTAATATAAAAGTCTTGCATGAGAGAAAATCAGGCAATTTCAATAAAATTCTCAAAACTTGTTTGGCGCAATCCTTCGCGCTGCAGGGCTGGCGCGCTTGTAAAAGAAATATCTTATATCAACCGATTTGGATGAAATTTAGTTTTTCGAAGTTTGAAAATATGGCGATTTCAATAAAATTATCAAAAATTTGTTTAGCGCAATCCTTGGCGCTGCAGCGCTGGCGCGCTTATAAGAGAAATGTCTGATATCAACCGATTTAGATGAAATTTAGTTTTTCGAAGTTTAAAAATGTAGCGATGTCGATAAAATTATCAAAAATTTGTTTTGCGCAATCCTTGGCGCCGCAGCGCTGGCGCGTTTATAAGAGAAATATCGGATATCAACCGATTTGGATGAAATTTAGTTTTTCGAAGTTTAAAAATAAGGCAATTTCAATAAAATTATCAAAAATTTGTTTTGCCCAAACCTTTGCGCTGGCGCGCTTATAAGAGAAATATGTGATATCAACCGATTTAGATGAAACTTAGTTTTTTGAAATTAAAAAGTATGGCGATTTCAAAAAAATCAGCAAATGATTGTTTTACGCAATACTTCGCGCTGCAGCGCTGGCGCGCTTATAAAAGAAATATCTGATATCAACCGATTTGGACGAAATTTAGTTTTTGAAGTTTAAAAATTTGGCGATGTCAATAAAAATATGGAAAATTTGTTTTGCGCAATCCTTCGCGCTGCAGCGCTGCCACGCTTATAAGAGAAATATCTGATATCCACCGATTTGGATGAAATTTAGCTGCAGCGCGAAGGATTGCGCAAAACAAATTTTTGATAATTTTATTGAAACATATTTTTAAACTTCGAAAAAATAAATCGGTTGATATCAGATATTTCTCTTATAAGCGCGCCAGAGCTGCAGCGCCAAGGATTGCGCTAAACAAATTTTTGATAATTTTATTGAAATCGCCATATTTTTAAACCTTTAAAAAATAAATTTCATCCAAGTCGGTTAATGTCGGTGATTAGTCTTATAAGCGCGCAAGCGCTGTAGCGCGAAAGAATGCGCGAAACAAAATTCAGATAATTTTATTGAAATTGCTGTATTTTTAAACCTTTAAAAAACAAATTTCATCCAAATCGGTTATTATCAATGATTAGTCTTATAAGCGCGCCAGCGCTGTAGCGCAAAAGAATGCGCGAAACCAAATTCCGATAACTTTATTGAAATCTCCATATTTTGACACTTCAAAAAACTAAATTTCGTCCACATCGGTTAATATCAATGATTTGTCTTACAATCGCGCCATCGCTGTAGCGCGAAGGAATGCGCGAAACATAATTCCGATCATTTTATTGAAATCCCCATTTTTTAAACTATTAAAAAATAAATTTCATCCAATTCGGTTACTATCAATGATTATTCTTATAAGCGTGCCAGCGCTGTAGCGCGAAAGAATGCACGAAACCAAATTCCGATAACTTTATTGAAATCCCCATATTTTTAAACTTCAAAAATACAAATTTCATCCAAGTCGGTAATTCTTTTTTACTTATATGAATAAATCAACATCCTTTTGGCCACATTTGCTTACATTCCGACACTGTGCATTTTTCGAAATGTTGTGTCAGTATGTTTTCTTACACCCCTCCGCAATTTTACATGCTTTTTCCGAATTTTCCACAATCTTTGAAGCCTCTTTGTGAAGCGGCGCAAGAAAAGCCCAACATGGGGTAAACGGTATCTTGTAGCCCGAGTTTTCTATTTTCCGACATATTAGGTATCTTCTTGGGTTATTCTTGCGCCGAAGTTTTATTAAATTTCAAAAAAAAATTATAATTTCGATCGCTGTGGTGGCAGTTTTTTGAAATTTTCATTTTTTATTGTCTTTTGGGTTTAAGGGATATAGGCGAGGCTCTTCTGTGTTTATTTTTATTACATTTAGTATAAAACGCGGAAGTTATTCGCATATCAGTATTTAGGCTGCCTTGCATTAGCTCACTGACTGCATCTGTTCCACCCCTCCTGGGGGCAACAGTAGATTTTTTAAAAATAAAATAAATGCATTTTTCTACTAATTGAAATATGTAGAATCACATATCGCCTGCCTAATGTGGAATGGTCGTACTGCAAGTCGACTCTTTCTGATAAAGTTGCATATTTTATAAGAATGAATACGTGTGTAATCGTGCTTATAAAATTTAAAATGTTATCCGCCCTACTCAACTTGCAGTACGACCTTCCAACATTAGGCAGGCGATATGCAAAATGCAGCTTCATTGAAAATGGTCAATTAAATACCCTGCAGAGTTGAAATGGAATCCAAATGTGTTGTGTGGAAGCTTCGCCTAACTTATTAATTACTTATTAGTAATATTCAAATAGGCCAAGACTAGATATAATATAGAGGCACTATCCATGTTATAAGATAACAAAATCATTTGAAATGTAGTAGGCTTTAATTAAAAATCTTTTCGTTTTAGTGTGACCATCTGATTGTAAGTTTAAGAGTACCATGAATAAAAATACCAATAAGATAGTTTTTATATTATTAATTTATCCACGAAGTAACTAGGGCACTCCTCATTATTTATTAAAGCTTTTTATATGTAGTTTGTTTAGACGCGTAGGGAGGGGGGTTGCCCTGGTTGCCCAGGCAACCCCTAAAATTTGACAGCTTACACTAGATATTTTAGACATTTTGTGTAAAACTCATGCAAAAT